>JANTPZ010129665.1:0-22439 GCA_025593235.1 Vachellia pachyceras
GACGAACCAGCTTCGAGACCTATTTTCGAGACTCCGGATGAGATGCTGAAATGGGCTGGTCTTTACAATCTTACTACCAGGACTTTGCAAGATGAATTAGTTGATCTTGGTTTGTCTCCCTTGTTGATAAAAGAGCTTGTCACTGTAAGAGCTCTCATTAATTATGCTTTCAAATTTATCACCTAATATTTCTGTTGATCTGTTGAAGTGTTGTGTGCAATCGAAGTATTGGTATTTCGTTCATCTTAAAATAGAAGTAGAGTTAGTATTAATCGGTACTGGTGATGGCGGCACTGGAGCAAGTGGACAGTTTCACCATAACAGAATTTCAGAGCTGTTTTTTGATTCGGTAAAAACTTCATAAAATGGCGAACAATGTATTTGCAAGAAAATTCAATCAGGGAACCAAGACCAGTTATACGAAATTCTTCGCGACAGATGCGGTGAGAGGTGATGAATATGCCAATATTATAGTTCAATAACCTGATATGTGCATCTCAATGTGTTTATATTCACATGTGTACCAATTTAATTGTAGTGGGGTTCTGTGAAAGTATTTATGTTACTAAATGACAAAAAAATTGGAATAAATAAAGTCTGTAGGCTTATGGAGGTGGGTATTACTTTGCCCTTTTAATGCGACCTGGCCCCCAAATTGAATAGCTTATGCAGCTTATTCGTGTCCCATGTATTGGTTCATTGAATTAGAGGCTTAAAGGTAGGTCTATTTGAAGTTTTTGTCTAAACAACCTGTTGCAAGTTGGAGGTCAATTAAAATTTTATGGTCATGTGGCTTTTCTAGCGTTTTAATTGACAAAATATTTTGTGCCCATAGCCTTTTCTGTTTTCCATGAGAAGTAAGATGTGGAGGGCATGGTGCTTCCCATTTGTTGTTATATGTACTTGTCCAAGTAAGCAGCAGGGTATGAGATTTGGGAAAACTAATCAGCATATAGAGTCCTCTTTACATATACAGGTCAGTACGCGAATTGATTATGGCCAGAGTGTATCCATCAGCGGGCTTGCTGGTACTGTTGCTTTGGCAGGATCTGGTGGAGGACTATGGTCCATTAAAGGAGGCAACTGGCAAATGGCAGCTGGATTAATCAATCAGTCCAATGTTGCATTGCACCTGCATGAAGAAATAGAATCCATTGCTGACCTTGGTGATTTTTATGAACTCAAATCCACGAAAGGCAATAGTTACACCTGTGAAATTGCAGTGGTTGCTACACCTTTGGATGAGTCAAATATTCAATTACATCCAAAGATATCAATTTCTAAAAGAAAAACACATCACACCCATACAACTTTTGTAAGGGGCCTTCTGAATCCAGTAAGTATCTCAGGAGTCTGAAACTTACTGACATCGTTGAATAAGGATATTTTATGCTGAGCGTGATGCCTTTTCTCTTCTATTCGAATTTCTAATTGTGATGTTTTGTGTTACACGACTTAAGGCATACTTTGGTCTTAGTGCGGTGATGGAGATTCCAGAGCTTGTGGGCACAGTCGAGGATCCTAACCTTCCATTCTGTAGCATTTCAATTCTCAAGAAGTATGATGAAAATGACGCCACTTATAAGATATTCTCTCGTCAACCAATGTCAGACACGTTGCTGGATAACATCTTTAGGTAAAGTATTATCATCTAGTTGTTTAATTAATTAAAGTCATGGTGCTGATTTGTGAAGCAAAATCCCTTGTCTAAGTAAGCAGAGTTTGCAAATCAAACCCCCATACCATCTTTTATTGTGGTTAATACCTGAGGTATGAAGCAAATAAGATGGAACCCAATGCTGACATTTTCTTGTATAATGTTTCTTGTGGCTTGGATTTGAGATCTCCCCTCTTCTGTTGCCCGTGAAAATGATCAAAAGGTCTGCAACTAAATTTTAATTGTAACTCTTTTAATTATATTTTTTTAATTGTCGCTGCTTGCAGTGTGAGGAAAGAGACTAGTAAGATAGATTGGCCTGCCTACCCTCACTACCATGCCCCTGAAGTATTTACTCCATTTCTGTTGGATGGTCGGCATTTGTATTACGTCAATGCAATTGAGAATGCAGCTAGCAACATGGAGATGAGTGCTGTAGCAGCTGAGAATGTCGCCCGACTCATACTATCCAGATATTTTGGTACAAAGTTAGTGCATTCATCCAAGTCGTCTGCTACCTCTTATAGAGAAGAATCCCATTTCGAGCTTTGAATTGTAGTGATTGTAATAAATCAGAGTTTGTACATTTGGCTTCTAAGCTCTTCCCATGTGTTGGTGCCATAGATGAAACACGTGTAAGGTGTCTTCTATATAGATGCTCCTAGATACACATAATGAAAATGTTCTATAATTCTCTTTAATTAGATGGTTCTAACTAGTTGTTATGCTGCATTTTGAATATTTTGGTAGATGCTCAAAATGTGACTTTTGAGTATTAATGATGACTTTGAATTTTTTTTACATGTTGGAAATAGGAATTTGAGAATATTGCAATGATTTCTTAGTATATAGACTTTTGAACATTGCAATGACCTTATAAAAACATGACTTTTGAGTATTATTGACTCTTGCATATTTTATTTATGCTAAATATGGATTTTTTTAATTTTAGGAATGAGATGTTGTTAGTAAAATAACGATGAACTAGGTTGAAATTAAAAGAAATTGAACAATTTTCCTTGTGCTACCCAAAAAATAATGAATTGAACAAATTTTCCTTGATGAACTTGGTAAAATTTGTTAATTTAGTGTTTTAAAATTTTTATTTGACTAATTACAAATAAAAAATATCATTATATAATTTTATTTTGTGTATATTCAATATTAATTTATTTTGAAGAAAGTTTTAAATTAAATTATGAGATTGGACTAAAAAAACAAATGTGTAGGGGTAAAATAGTAAAATTGTGGTTACCTTCTCTTCAATCTTAAACCAAACAAAAGATCTCATATTCTTCTACCACCTCTACCAAACCAATTGAGGTAAAATAATCCTCAACCCTAGCCTCCCTTCAAACCAAACAAACCCATAATGGGGAAAAATTAAGACAGATAAAACAATTCGTCTAATTTATAAATTGATATATAATCTAATGATATACATAATTATTTTTAGAGCATATATTATAATTAAGCAATCCGTTTAATTTTTATAATCTTAAAAAAGTTAACTAACTCTTACATATTATTTAAAAAGGAAGGTGGTCAATACTATATTATTGCAACAAACCATTTTTTCTTTGAATTGTGCTAGAAGCCCAGCACTGCAATTTAATGAGAGCAGGCATGGTTAAGGGGGAGCGTTAGATAGCTCACTGTATCACGGTGAATCCCAGCTTCCCTCATCTCTCTTGTAAGAACACATTAGTTCTCCCAGGCACAATCATTTAGTTAACCATAAGGATTAAGTTAAATAAAAAACTATTTAAACTCTAAAATACCCTTTACATGAGCATTTAGCTGGAAAATAAGCATTGACAATTCCATATCGTGGATTTATGTCAAATACTAGTACCTTTTAGTCCTGTCACACTAGGGATTGGGTTCTGTCCCATACAAACACGAGCAAGTCGCACAAAAGTTTACAAGAAGCCAATAGAAGTGTACATTCCCTTTCACAGTAATTTTTGTTTATATACACATTTTAATAAAATTACCCTTTTGTTCATATTTAGTTTGTGAAACTAAAACTTTGGGAGATCTTTGATAAATTGACAAGAAATGGTTAGGGGTAATCCAAATTGAGGTGAGGATTTTGATAAAGAAACTGTTATTTATTCCAGGGACAGCGTTAGTGAGGATTTTGATAAGAATTCTATATAATTGAAACTTGCAAGGGTGGATTCAAATAACCAGTGATCCACTCAGTTGAATAGAATGGTTCTCATTGATTGATGATTCAAATAGTTTTAAAAGATCAAATGGTTGTTTGATTTTGTTGTATTTTGCTACAATCGACCAAATGAGTTGAGTTAGCCTTACTTGACCTTCTTGTTTTTTTTGGATACAAAATTTTTAGGAAAGGAGTCAGACTCACCCACGATTTAAAAGTAGGACATCTAACTCATGATCCACTGGGGTTTATCCCTATGGACATTGGAAGCCAAGCAAGCTTTTTGGTCTGGAACCACAGGTAGGTCAACCCAACTTCACTAAAATGGGATATGCCTCCCCAAACGCCGCGATTGGAGCCACAACTAAGTCACACTCCACAGGATCGAACCCTCTACCTTTAGGTGAAAGTACTAGCCTAATCCCTTTACCAGTTGAACCATGGATGATGGGGAGACCTTCTTGAATTTTAATAGATGCTCATCATTTCTGTCGTGTTGGACGTGTTCTCCCATGGGCCGCATATGCGAGGAAAAATATTTTGGCTTTTCTGCATTCTAACCGGAGCTGAAAGGAAGCATTTATCATTGAGTCGATAATTTATTGAAGGGACTACTCCTAATCTTATTGATTGCATATGTGATGTGTTCAATTAATAGGAATAGTTTTGAAAAAATAAATATGTAAAATAAAGGAAGTGTTAGCTAATTTATTCATTGATACATAAACAATTTTTTGTTGGCCTCTTTTGGCACTTCAAATTTTAAACGATTTAATCTGACATGATCTAATCCATCTAACATAAATTGTATTGTTGTGGGTGACTAGTTTCATGAGACTTTATTTCAAAGATTGAAATTACAAGTTTAAATCTATATCTTTATTTATATTTCTTTGCATGATGATGCATCTTGTGCAATGCCAGTGTCTCCATTCTAGTTTACCTGAAAAATGTTGCAATTAATGCAAGGAAGATTTTGAGATCGTTCTTATTTGTTCTAAAAATAACAAATTAATTCACCCATCAGAAAACCAAATTCCCAGCGAGATTTGAGATATTAAATTTATGAATAATAATGAAATGACCTCAAACTTTTTTTTTGGCACCGATGACAAGGGTGTGCTGTCCAATCTAAGACACCGGCCAACAAATGAATTGAAACTGAACGGGACTCATTTGTGTTTGGATTAGTTTTTTTAAATAATTTTATATAATTCGAAATAAATATATGAGACGGGTTTTATCAGGTAAAAATATTTTTAATCGATATTTAACTCCTGTTGAAGATTGACATTTGACCAAAACCATCGTTACGAATTCAGGAGCCCCACCTTGGATTGTGATTTTCAGTTTTACCCCCAGAAAGGATTGGTGATCGAACAAATACGAGCCCCAGTGAATATATCAAAACTCTGGTTTCCCCATCACCCTTACCTTGGCTATATTGATAAAAATAGAATAGAGAATGATAAAAATAGAGTGGGGAATGATAATAACAGAGATTAATTTTGAAAGCTCATTTGAATAAACTCTGTGACCCATTCAAATAAGTTTGAAATTTTTGAAAGTTCATTTGAATAAATTCTGTGACTCATTCGAATGAACTCTTTTAACAAAAATGGAGTAAGAAATGACAATAATGGATATTATTTTGGAAGCTCTTATTTAACTCAGGGACAATGTGGTCTTTTTCCTAATATTTTTAAATTCCTATTTGGTTCAGCGTTCTAATTTGAGATAATGGAAATTCGAAATTTTGATTTGTCATTTTTACAATTTTAAAGGTCTTTTTTTGCTAGAATTTTCCGTCCTTCGGCCTTATATATATATATATATATATATATATCTACCTGTGAGTGTATGTTATGGTCACGCGCGCAATTCCTCCTCAAGATTTTCCTTTTCTTTTTTACATTTTATTTGCCAATATCTTCTCTTTAATCTGTCACCTGCTTAAAAAAAAGATAAAAAATAATAAAAGAAAATAAAACTAAACAAAATCAAAACAGAATCTTTTTTGTTTCTCAAAAATTAAATTACTATTATCTTCTAAGATTATAATGAATCCCTAAAACTTTAATCTGTCGGGGGAAGGTTGGCATTTTTTTGTTGTGGAATTTTAATTTATAGCCTTTACATTGTCAAGTTAGAATTATCAACTTAAGTTTGTTAAGTAAGTTTGTACACGCGGTACAATGTTGGTTTGACATGTGCCTGTTCAATGGCATATTGAAACTGCTGTTATTCATGCAAGATGTGTCTGCTCTAAGTGTATGACATCATTTTTCATTATTATGCCAGAGTTGTGATTTTCTTATTTATTGTCGGGATGATTATGCTTTTTGTCACACGCCTTACTTTACCTTATTAGTTTCATATTATATTATCATTGAACCACTTTTAGGCCTTGCTCAACTTAAAATGACCAAAGATTTGGAATTTGAAATTTGAAATTCTTTCTCATTTGGTCAAATTTTCAATTTTTTGGTCCAACTTTGAAAATTCATAACTAATTATAGAAAAATCGAAATTGAGTGGTTCCAATTTCTATATGAAGATTATAGCATTTCCTACAGGGAAAAAAATACTCATTTGTCAAAAAAACTTGCTCAATTGATATAGTTTATTGCGTGAAGTTGCACTGTTCATATGGTCATTTTTCAATTTTCCAGGTTTTTCTCTTAAATTTAGAAATTCATAACTTTATGTGTAGATGTCCAAATTCAGTGATCTTAGACTCATTTTAAAGCTCACCATATGAAATATGTTTATGGAAAATTTCAACTCAATTGGACTTAGTTTACTATTTTTCTTCACAACTCAAAATTAGGGATTCTTTAAGGGTGTTGGACCCCCTTTTCTTTCAAAACCTTAACATTTCTAAAACTTGTTCAAGGCATTCATGGCTTAAACTAATTCACTTCAAATGGTCATGCATGTCTTCATACATATGCACACCCATCAAGTAGAGGTTTAGGGTTTACATTAACTACAAAAACACTTAACATGTAATTCAAGCATATTACATAACTTGGCAACTAAATCATTACATAATGCCTCTTCATTCTTCACTCACCTTCTATTTGCCCTTGTATGAACTTGTACCTAAGAATGGTTAGTTCGGGAGAGTGAGATTTCAAAGAAATCTCAATAGCAAAATCACTTACACATCCACTAATATGCCAACCTTCCTCCCATTGAGTATAGAAAAAAAGAGCATGAAAATGTGAATTTCCTAAACTTTCAAACTTTGCATATGGCCATAGCATCATCAATTTCACATCAACATATATTCAAACATCACAAGTTTGTCATGCAACAAACACAATTCACAAATAATCATCAATGCAATATTAAGTGTAAGATAAGTAACTTTTGCTACATTTGGTTTCACTTGAGCTTGAACTTGAAAGTTCTCTTTCTCCTCTTTCTAAAGGTGTTTTCTAACAATTCACTTTCCTATACACAACATAATGTTATGGCTATCAATACCAATTCAATTCCAAGCCATAAAACACACTAAAATCAAACAAAACTTCCTCTTGAACATTATGAACCCTAAGCCTTCAAACTTGTCCAAATGATTTCCAGTGCTTCCCAAATTCTTTTCTCACTTCCACTCTACACAATTTTTTCATTCGAAAGCTAATGGAAGCATCAAAATCATGAAAATCACACTCCTTTCTTATGTTCCAGACTTGGACGAAAACAGAACATAAGCACACACTTGTGATTTTCAAACATTTATTACATGTAAGGGTTTATTCTTGATCCTAAAGCACTTCCCAAGCATTATTCAACTCAAAAACACTTCTTCCTCATCAAATCAAAATTTGGACAGCATATTCCCTTAATATTCATCATTCCAAAAATTCATACAAACAAAAAACCAACACAATATATACATCAATCAACTCCTTATCATGCAAGGAGTGATTTGCAACCAATCTTTTTCTCTAAATCCCACTCTTTCTCATTTTCACTCTCATGAACCCTAACATTCCAGCCACCATAAGAGAGCTTAAACTAAAAATATAAACATTAGAAGTGTAGAGGAAGCTTCAAGGACAGTGGCGGACACATGACCCTGGGGTAGGGGGTGCAAACTAATTTTTAATAGAGGGTTCAAGATAATTGGGACTTATTTTTAATATGTTTTGAGAAGAATTTGAGTAAAAATTGAGTGGGTTCAAAATTAGCAAATGAGTGGGTGCAAAATAAATTACATAACACTAATATATACTTAATTTTTTTGGAAGTCCACCCCTCACACCAACATAGGTCCACCCCCTGTTTAAGGATCAAGAATAGGTATAGAGTTGCATGGGAGAAGCTTTTACCTTTGATTTTTGTGTAGCTCTTCTTCCTCTTGTTCTTGGCTATGGAGGACGCCACTATCACCCTCTTTTGCATATGAAAAGCCGGCCAAATGGTGGTGGAAATGAAGAAGAAATATCACTTAAACACATGTGAAAAGGAATGGAAGGTTGAGATTGCATCTTGAGAAAGTAACTTGATCTAACGGCCCAAGTTTATCCACCACATGACACACATTTTGGCCTCTTATTGGCTGTCATTATGTGCTGGAACTAAGGCCAAAACTCTGGTTACACAAACCAAACCAAATTGGTAACATGTTTTCTTGATCCAGTATAACTTATACCGATAAAGTAACTTTGTTCTGATAAATTCTACCACTTGTTTGGAGCACTTGCTTCTCTCTTTTGATCTTCAAAATATAACTAAAACAAGTGGCAAAAATGATCATCACAATAATATCTTTGGAAATTTTAAGTTTTCATAAAGTTACTTTATGCTATCGCAATAATGATAAAATGGCTTACCGTTAAGCGACTGGATCCAAGGTCACTAAAAATTCCTAAAATTTTCCCTTGTATTTCAACCCTTTTTCTTCCCGGAGTGTCTTTAATCAATTTGCTTCCCGGAATGTCTTTAATTAATTTCTAAAGAAAACCCTAATTCTAGGACTTCTCCGGGTATTTTCCGTCCGATCCGAGAAATCGCTTTTTTCCTATTCTAAGCAATAGTTTTATAAAATACTATAAATTTAAAATTATTTTTCCTTGCCTTGAAATCAGATATTTGAGACCTCTTGATACTTCAAATAATTATTTTTTTCTAATTATAAAATGCAAAAAATTAAATGATCTTTAAAATTCTCTATACATCAATCTAGGTTGATTTAGCAAAAACCAATGCCTCTCATTTTGATCAGTAACTTTTTCTCTACCTTTTGGGCCTCTATAAATTTTTCTAATATTCTGTCCAACTTTGACTTGTTGACTTTGGTCAAATGACCAAATTGCCCTTATAGTTTCTCTTATTTACCATAATGCCCTTTTCCTTTTCAAACTCCCATTTTGCCATTTCCTTTAATGACATTTGGGTCCTTCCCAGAAAGTCACACATCCTTCCATTTCTCTACGTCTAGCATGCTTAACCACTAAGTTCTAATAAAATTCAAGCCCAGGTTGACCGTGATCTTTCCGGCCCATTACCTTCCTCTTTTATTGTACTATCCATCTCCAGACCTGGACTCAACCCATAACGACTGGTTTGGCCTTTATTTCAGATTACAGAAAAACACGGATATCACACTTTCTCTACTATTATCATGATTGTTTTCCTCCTCAAGAATTCTCTTGTCTCAACGATTTTGATCATGAACCATTCTTACATATGGATTCTCATGGAAGTAGATTTGGCAGCCGGGTGGTTTGCCTAAACTTCATTGGATGGCTCTTACACTTCGAATTGGGTATTTCAACCTCCGTCACAGTTGCAAGCCTATTTGGCCTATGACTTACAAGAGATTTCTTTTAATTTTGTCTTTTATTTTCGCTGTGTTGAATTTAATGCTAATCTTTATAATTTGCTTTTGTTTTTGGAGTTGTATGTTGTCTTTCATTTTAGTTTGATCTAAGACTTTGTAACTTTGTTTTGATTTCAATATAATCAGTTTCATCTAAGCCTTTTTGGAGTTGTATGTTGTCTTTTATTTTCTCTTGATTTCAAAATTATTTAGCCTACGGTTTCCCATTTTAATTCTTGATGACAATTTCCAAATTAAATAACAAAAAAGTTTAGTTTCCTATGAATATTTAATTTTATGAATTTTTTATTTAAGACCTTCATTAATATTTCAAATAATCAGGAAGCATTTTTAGTGAATTATTAAATTAAAGAATATTGAATTTTTAAATTTTCCACATATGTTTTAACTTTCTTTCTCATTTATATTATTGATAAATGTTGTCAAATTAAATTTCACCGTTGATTTCTGGGGCCTATTTTAAGTTTGAAATTAAGACTTCAAATTAAACATTTATTGCATGCATGCATGCAGAGATCAAAGCAAGCTTTATAGTGTGTCACGCAACTAAGAGATAAGAATGAACATAAGCTCCACAGTGTGTCACATAAGGTGTTTTGATCTCCTAACAAAAAATTAGTTTTACTATGGATTTGTTTCATGTATTTTAAATCGAATACCTTCATTATTTGAAATATTTTGTAAAATTTTCAGGGAATTATTATATTAAAGATATCAAATTCTCAATGTATTCAAATATGCTTTAACTCCGTCGAGTCAATGGTGATTTCTAATTTACATTCTTGACGGCTACTATCAAATTAAATTACATAGGTGATTCTCCGGTGTATTTTTTTTGGATAAAGAAGACAAGATTGCTCTTAATAATTTACACAACTGTTACATTAAACACCCTAGTCCAGAAAACTAACCAAATCTTAGCTTATGTAAGCTAACATTTACTCTAAACAAAAAGCTAGAGGAACCTACCAATAAATCAACTCATTGTTCGACTCCAAGGCCTTTTTGGCCAACAAATCTGAGCACTACAATGCTTCCCTGTTAACATGATGGATCTCAAGATCCTAATTGGAATATATCAATAATTTAATCTCCATTATATCATCCTTCAAAGGGTATTTTAAATTTAAAAGTAGTACAGTACTGCGCAATGCGCAATTGAAAATCTAACAAACAATTCTTTTGTATCACTTTGTGTGGCATCTCAAAGTGAGTGTCGATTGCATTTATAGTTCTTTTTTTTTTTTGTGAACAACAGGCAAGTGGACCTTTTGGTCACACCCGGAACCCCCCGGTATCTGGCGCCTTTTTCTGAGTCTTTGGCCTTCTTTCAACTGAATCAAGTAACCCGGGGTAACCGACTAATCCGGAACGAGGAATACGCGTGGCGTACCCTTTTAAGGTGCTTTGCATCAAGGGTGGGTATCCTCTACCTTCGAGCGTGGCTCCCAGGGATCGAACTCTCGACCTCTGGGGAAGTGACAGCCGCACTGACCACTGTACTCCAATGCTCTTTGGTATTGCATTTATAGTTCTTGTTATGAATATTATTATGTAGATATTCATATCTCCTAATTATGTTTTATATCCGCTTATTACCTCTTGTAAACTTTAATTAATACATATAAATATAAGGCATTTAGACTGCATAATGGAATCATTCATTCTTCCCATCTCTCCCTTCTCTCACATGACTTTTCCCTTTCCCCTGTGCATCTCATCATCTCCTTCATTCTCTCATCTCCTCCTCATCTTCTTTATCAAATTTATAACACGCTATTAGCACGAGTTTAATCCCATGTATGATTTCTCTGCAATTCAAATTTTCTTCCCTTTTCCATTGTCAGGATCTGCAAATATATGTGTTTTGATCAGATCCATAAATCTATGTGTGGATCTGTAAGTATATGAATGTTTAATCATTTTTGGCCTTTTTTTCCCACAAATCTGGAACTCGCCGAAATTAATGGGTATGTTTCATGCATATGTATATGTATGTGAATTTGTGATTTTGAATCCTTTTCCTTTGTGATTTTGTAATACATATAAATATGAATGCCTTTGCTTGAATCTGCGTTTGTGCACACACACGCACATATATTTCCAGAGGCTAAATGATCTGGAAATTTTTTAGGCTATAATGATATATGCTTCAATCTTATATGATTTTTTCCAATATATATTTCCAAACTCTTATATGATTTTTTCTAAATAAAAAAATTACTGGAGCAGTTTAAATTCCTTTTGTCCTCCTTCTAGAAAAGAAAATTTGAAGGTTTAAGGTCCCTGATTTATTTTTTTTGAAAAATTTCATGATTCTTTATTATTTGTATTAATGTTTTGTATATTTTCTGTTCGATTGGCTTATGTCAATTTAGAAAATAATGATAATGTAACGGTAGGCTGTCTAAATTTCCACGCACGTTTTTGTCCAAGCTAGAGTTATCACGTCCTAAATTTGGATTGAATGGTGACGTTTTTCAGTGAACGCTTCCAAGTCGACGAAATTGTAGCCTTCCAATGGTTGGAATTAATTTTTGTTGTCTCGTGGTTTATCAATCAGATTTATAAAGAAATGGGTAAATTTTCAAAAGAGAAGCAGTTGGGCCACACATTTTGGGAAACTGAAGGAAATGGGTTAAATTTTCGAAAGAGAATCAGTTGGGCTACACATTTCGGGCGATTGCGAAAAATTCTTTCCCTTCAGAAAATGTATGGGCCTGTTAAGACATTGGTTTGGGTCACGTTTTAGGCTACTAAACTTTTGGGCCAATGAAATTAAAAAAACACATATTTCTTGAAAATGGAAATTAAAATAAAAAGGTTTTCGGCCATATTATTTTTATATCCAGAAAACGGCAGGTTTTGTATCCAAGGTTTTTGTCTTGATTTTGTCACTGCTATTTTATAAAAAAAAGAGGTTGCGTTTTAATCCTAAAAATATTTGAACCATATTATTTTAATATATATGCATATGGATAAAAATGTAATTTAGCCATTGCCATTTGTTTTATATACTTCTAGAAGTTTAATTTTCTTATGCATCACTTATCAATTATTTAAAATGAAGGAAATTTAATATTTAGTTTTTTAACAATTTAAAAGATTTGCACATATTTTATTTTATTGAAATATGCTGAGACTAATTTTGAACAATATTTGCGTACATGAAAGAGAGGAAGATTTTAAATCGTCCAATTAAAATGTAAATATATGTTTATCTCAATATACTATATGGTATTTTTGTTTTTCCATTTAATTATCAAATTAACTCAAAAATATTCTAATGATCTCAAAAATATGTTGGTTTAATCATAGATTTATCCAATAAACTCGACTTTATTTCTAGAAGTGAATATAATTAAACGTAATAATTTTGATAGTTGAGAAAGTGGCCATGACCATAGTCATGGGCGTTGGCATGGTTAGAGTCGTAGTGATTCTAATTCCTACCTGAAGTGGAGAAAAGCCTATAAGAACCACAAAAGGGCAATATGTGGTACAATGAAAATTGGATATGTATTGAAGGCTCCGGAAGAGCCAACATTATGTTACCTGAAGAAACAAAATTATGCATTGAAAATACACTATTTTCTACCTAATTTATAAGAAACTTATTAAGTTTCATTATATCCGTAGAAATGGATACCAAATGGAAATAAAAGTTATATGACCAAAAGTTATATAACATTGATCCCTTATTTTAATATTGTATGACAGATGTTATATATTTTCCTACCTCATACAATAATTAGAAGCTATATTCATTTAATCTATATATCTATAAAACCTCTTCCACCAAAATCACTGTTCATAAGCAACTTTCAAATTTCAAAATCCCGGCCAAAACTTTTTACTTCACAAGAGGCTCCTCTCTGACACACACACACACACACACACACACACACACACACACACACACACACACACACACACTCTCTCTCTCTCTCTCTCTCTCTCTCTCATGTCATAAAGATAAGAGCCATCGGTCGAGCTTGCTAAGATTCCCATCAAAGTCCAAATAAGCCTTCTATTCTGTTCCACTATGTAAGCTCCCCTCTCCCCCGTTCATCTCTCTCTTCTCCTTCTCTCGCCTTCGCCGACGCTCACTGGCGATTATTTATTATTTATTCTGCTATTTTCCCTCTCTTTTTATTATTTTTAAAAATTATTTACATTTTCCATATGAGCTCAGCTTCAGCCCTTCCCCATTGGGTACGCTACAAGATCTTAAGATCACGTGCTCTTTCATCTTGATTCGTGATGAAGTTTTAGCTCCGGCAAGTATACAATCGTTTTTCGTTTTCTCCTTCCTCAGTGCACTCCCACTGGGTTGATAATCCTCAGTACTGGATTTGTAATCGGGTGGGTGATTAAGGGTTTACGATCGGTAATTTGGCTGATTTGTCGAACAGGGATCGGGTTTGGCGCGGTAATGATCAGAAGGTCTTGATTCATGTGAATCGCTTTCCATAATTGCAATGTCTGGCCCGCTGGACCGTTTCACCAGACCTTGTGAGTGGCCTCTCTCCATTTCTCTTGATTTTCCTTCCTTGTGTAATGCGAGGAGAAAATTTGCCTCTCTCCATTAGAACTAGAATGTGAGGAGAAAATTTTCGAGTTTGACTTTAGGCTGGAGAAATTAGCCAGGCTAAGCTAACAACTGTTGGGATTCATTGTAGGGAAACAAAAGCCCTTCCTTTTTAGTTTTCCCAAGGTCGTTTTCCATCTGGGCTTGGTTGATGAATACTAATCTTTTTTTATCACAAGAAAGTTGCTCGTGCACTTTTCAGCTTTCTCATTTTTTTAAAAACCGCTCATGCTGAAAATGTATACCTTCATTTTTATTTCATTCTACGTTTGCTAAATGCTTACAGGTTTTGAGGGATGTTGACGAACTACAGGCTGTTGATGCCTTCAGACAATTATTAATTATGGATGAATTGCTTCTAGAAAAGCATGATGATTACCATATGATGTTAAGGTGCAATTTTTTTAGAGGGCAAACATTTCACTCTCTCTCTTTATGCAGATATTGAAGAATTTGATTTTTGATGCAATCTATTTTTTTATAAGCAGAGTTAGGACTTTGATGGGAATCTTCCCATATCATTTTCTGCATATACTGAGCAAGGAATTTCTTTGGGCACAGTTCAGTTTATTTTACTTAAGAGGATAATGTACAAAAGAGTGTTTTATAGGGATATTAAACCCGTATTTGAACAATATAGTTCTTTAAATTTAGATTATATGCTCTATTTCAGCACAATGATTTCATGACTGAAAGATTTACTTTCAAATAGGAATCTCATTCATATATCTTCATATTTTAAAAGTGGTACATACAAAAATTTGATATAGTCGTTGCTAATTTGTTTGTGGTGGTTTTTGAATTAATTTTATGAAATTGGTTTTATAATTGGTTTTTTACTCCGTAATTTTTACACCGTATAGGAGAGTAAAAGCAAGGAAATTTGATGTTGAGAAAGCAAAGCACATGTGGGCTTATATGCTCAAATGGAGGAAAGATTTTGGTACTGACACTATTATGGAGGTAATATAGATATTATGGAGAAAATATTTATTTGACTTCCGCATCTGCCATGCTTAATATTTTGTTTTCATCAGCATTTTGAGTATAAGAAGTTAAATGATGTTCTGCAGTATTCCCTCAGGGTCATCATGCTGTTGATAAGGAGGGAAGACCAATCTATATTGAAAGACTTGGAAGGGTTGATCCAAACCAACTTATGCAAGTGACAAATTTGGAGAGAGATGTAAAGTACCATGTACAAGAGTTTGAGAAAATTTTTACCATTAAGTTTGCTGCCTGCACCATTGCTGCCAAGAGGCACATAGATTCCAGCACCACAATCTTAGACGTTCAAGGCGTGGTATGTTTGCAATAATTGTTCACCATTAAAGTTGCATGAGAACTTATTTCTTATGGTATCTATTATCAGATCCTTTGTGTCCTCAATCCAAGTTCCTTTCTCTTCCTCCTGTTCTTTCTTTCTTTATATTAATTCCATATAAATTTCAAGGAGCACTTTCTATGCTCTGTAAGACTTTTCCCGGTAAGTTATTTAAAGATGTATATGCAAAAGTAGGTTTGAGATTTGAGATGATCTTGGTGCTGATGATGAGAGAATATAGTAAAATTATTTTTTGAAAGATTTTATTTTCTCGTCCAAAAGATGAATGCTATAGGTAGCTATAAATAGGGTGGTTGGTTTGAATGAATATATTGGCATGCTTTTGCTTTGATTTAGCTAATGCGTGTTTGCCAGCATGCTTCCTTTGTTCTGATTTACTCCAAGATTCTCACACACATCATCAGGTTTTCTATATCTAGCTAAGCCTCACTGTCTTTAACAAGAAAGTCTGTGTGTATAGCACGTATAGAAATGGTACCAATCATGTGCCTTCCCCGTAAAAAAATCACAATATTGTCCTGATTTCCTCCAAGATTCTCGCAATAATGTGATGAGCAGTTGCTATGTTGACAGAAAAAAGGAGAGGAAGAAAAATATTAAATGGTGAAAAAATAAGTGGCATTTATTGGTACAGAATTAGGAACAAATTTCTCTCCTTACCATAGATGTAATTTTATAATGTGTTTTAATTATATTCAAGTTTTTAGATCTTACGGGATTGGGATAAAACAAAAACAAAAGCACAAAATTTGTTGAAGTTTGATCACTTAACATACAAGTTGTACGAAAGATTTAGAAGTTGATTATTATGAATTATAAGCTTCCCATGCAACGCATGGGGGAGCACTTCTAGTTGTTATAATTACAACACTACAAATATATAAATATATAACTTTTATAATTATACGTGTGTGTGTGTGTATTCTTCCACTGTTAACTTTATTTATGTTAATGTTGGTTTTATATTTATTTATTTTTACATTTCAAGTTCCTCCATTTTTCCTTTGGCTTTGCATATAAGCATATTTGAAAACATATGATAGTAAACCATAAGTTTACTGAGACTGATGAATTTAATGTTTGACATGCATTAGTAAACCAGCAGTTTACTGATGAATTTATTGTATGCCATGAGATAGTAAGCCAGAAGTTCATTAATTAATACAAGTCAACAGTTTAATGAGATAAACCAGAAGTTTATCAATGAATCCAATGTTTGCCATGACTAGTTAGACCATCCTGGTTCAATTATGAGGTGAGAAATGATTGAGAATAAATGTGGATATACCCTAAAGTGTAAATAGATATCACTATTTCTCATATGCTGCATGTTCCAATGGGAAATATATTATTAGGCCCTCATAAAGGTAAATACAATGTGAGCCTCTCACATTCTGAAAACGGATACAGGGATATATTTGTGGGACGATAAACACACATGGTGAACCATTTAGTTACCATATGGTTTTAATTGACGCATCAACTAAATGGTCTCACGTGTTTATTATCTTCTTGCAACTTGAAGTTTGCAAGATTCTTTACTCAACGAGTATGGTTAAAAGTATATTATCTTGATTATCCTATTACAAAACGCTATCTTGATAGTACTAATGAATTTACTTCAATAGCCTTATTAAGGATTGCATGTCCCTTGGACTTAATGTTGAACATCCTGTAATTCATGTTCATACGTAAAATGGACTAGCAGAATGATTGATTAAATGGTTGCAACCTTTTTACATGAGATATAATCTCCCATATCCTGGTTTAGGACTATCCATTTTGTATGCAGTGCTGTTAATTCGCATGAGGCCAACAAATTATAGAAAGTTTTCTCCCTTGCAAAGGTTTTTGATCAAGAAACTAATATTCCCTACTTTTGGGTGTGTAATATATGTGTATGTAAAACCCAGTGAATATATACTGGTTATGAATTTTATGGCACGGTTTACTGAGTGTTATTTGATAAATTACTTTCACTAGCATCAGGGGGGAAATAAGCAGTTAGGTAAAGAGATTAGTTGGAATGAATTATCATTGGCTCACTATTGATCCTTGTACTAAAATGATGTGCATTAGAAATTCAAAAGATAATTCATTCATAGAATTTAGCTAACAAAATGCTTGATGCATTTATTGATCCAAAGAAAGTGATAAAGTCGCATATCCTAACTGCTAATGCTCCTATAAGAATCCATGTCCCTAAAGGACAATCTATTATGAACGAATTTAAAACACGCGTGAAGCGTGAAAAGCCCATCGATTCAAAGATAACAAAATGATCGAAAGATAAATGGAGCCAATAATATAGATGGTCAGTTAAGGATAAGCAAGAATACTTGATTACTCCATAAGAGCTAACTCTTAAAGAGCTATTTTCTCCATAAGAGAATATTATAGTCCCAAAAGAGAGATACTAATGAGATCTCAATAAATTGTGGAATTCGATGGGGAGGAAACAAAGTTAACATTGACAACACATTATAAAATAGCATATGGTGTAATGAATAATTATGAGGATCATGAGCCAATATCCATTATTGAGTACCGATAAAGAAAGGATTGATCATATGGATGTAAGTCATTAATGCATAATTAATGTCATTGGAAAACAAAAGGTTTTAGAACCTATATCCATAAACTTACGGATGTAAAGCAACTCGAATGCGAAATGGGCATTGTACGAAAGAGAAATGGAAAAGGCAAAAATGATAAGATACATGGCACGTCTTATAGCCTAATACTTTATACAAAGGTATGGTATATGAATACTATATATGTCATCAATCATGACTGCACATCTAATAGCACAATTGACATTAATATTTATATGAAAGTCTCTGAAGGACTCAAATTGCTAGAAGTTTTCAAGTGCAAGTTCTCGAGAACATATTAAATTTAGTTAAACAAGTCTTTGTATGACTTGAATTGATAAAAACACATAATTGTTATCCATGTTGATGATATCAACATCATTAGAACTCATAAAGAGCTCTAAAAGGCAAATGATTGTTTGTAGAGATATTTTGAAATGAATGTCCTATAGCATTTCTCCCTAGATAATTATTGTGATATCTCAGCAGGTTAATAAAACCTTCTTTACACCTTAAGGAATTAAAAAAAGGGAGATGAAGAACTAATTGGTCCAGAAGTGCCATGAGTGTTATTATGGCACTAATGTATATTGTTGATTTCACAAGCCATAGCATATTATTTATAGTTAATCTACTAGCATGATATAGTTCTTCAACATCACTAATACATTAAAATAGACTGAAATATATTATTCGTTATCTACACCTTATGAAGATGTATTACACATAGTCATATATATATATTTAAATATTATACATGATAAATAGATATAACATAAAATAAAAATAAAAACAATATTTAGTAATAGAAATAATATTTATAATATTTATTATTTAATATTTAAGACGTGTGTAATGAAATCATATATTAAATAATATATGTTTATGTTGTGTTGTATTTGTTGGAAATTATGCCCTAGGGGCCAATCATTGTACTTCACACATTATTTATTTTAATGTATTTTTTACATTTAATTATTATAACTTTTGCATGTTTATTATGATAATTTCATCCACGGGCAAATTATGAATATTGTCCTAAATGTCCCTGGTCGGTTATCTATGTGGGAACAAAGATAAAGTAAGACCAGTATGACTTTGATAAGGTATGGAGATACGAGTTAAAGTCATAGGCACTTGTAAGAGTACAAGGTGCTGGACCGACCCGCTATGAGAAAGCTGCATGGATTAAGTTATTAGCTTATCTCATATGTAACCACGTCACAATGCCCTTTGACCTGAGATCATCATGGATTCCTGCATGAAAGTCACTAAGCTTTGACATAGTCAAAAGTCACCTTTGACTGGGTGATGATAAAGGCTATAATCGGGCTTAAGGGTTTTCATGTGGAGGAATGTGAGTGATCAAGATGGAATTTGTCCCTCACATTAGTTGAGAGATATTACTGGGCCCTTCGATGAGTGAATCTGAGAAATGTATGGCCATACTATAATGAAAAGGAGTTTTTGTTTCTTTGATCAGACTACTCAGGGATCGAGAAAGTAATGGTCGAGAATAGGAGGATGATGTCATCCATTCCTCATCCTTGACCAAGATATCGCGTGACAAAAGGGACGTGATGTGGTTGCATAAAAGGTTGCGTCGTGTTAACGATCCCTATATAATTTGGGTAGTCGTAATGTCTTGCTAGAGACCGCTTGCAACTTGTGGGCTTGTGGTGAGATTAGCCCACTGCCAACTTTATATGGGCCTACAGGATCGTACGCAAGAACAGCCCAACATGAGCTTTTATTTCTGGGTTTATTCAAATTTTAAATGTATATGTATATACATGTTAAAATTCAAAATTACACAATATTATGTAAATAAGATTTTTGTGTGTTAGTTTAATATTAATTTATTTGATAAATTAAATAACTAGCATTGATTTAATTTATAAAGATAAATTAAATTCGTTGGCTCATTATTTGGATTAATTAAATGGATATGATTTCACATTTTGAATTTTGAATTTCGAATTTCAAGATTAATCAAGATTAGATCTTGAATATCTTTTGAAATTCAAATTTCAAGATTAGATCTTGAATATCAAAGTTCGAATTTCAAGATTATTCAAGATTAGATCTTGAATATCTTTTGAAATTCAAATTTCAAGATTAGATCTTGAATATCATTTCAAATTTTGAATTTCAAGATTAATCAAGATTAGATCTTGAATATCTTTTGAAATTCAAATTTCAAGATTAGATTTTGAATATCTTTTGAAATTCAAATTTCAAGATTAGATCTTGAATACCATTTCAAATTCGAATTTAAAGATTAATAATGATTAATCTTGAATATCTTTTTGAAATTAAAATTTGGATTTTTCAAGATTAATAAAAGATTAATCTTGGATTATGATGCACTCCATGAGCTCTATAAACATGAGTGCTCGTGAACAGTAGTGACATCCCATTTTGAATTTGAATTTGTTCTTGAGCCACGAAACCCTAGAGAGAGAGTGAAACGAAGAGGCGCTAGCACGCTGCTATTGTTGGAGACTGTTCACGTGGATACCGGTAGAGGGAGGTGATCGAAAGAACGTCAGCTCCTCGTGATTGGAAGCAAGAGCACGGAAGGTTGTGGAATCTGAAGAGATCCAGACGCAAAGGAAGGGACAATCTCGAAACACAAAAGGTACGCCTTCATCTCCTCGATCTAAACGCCTTTAACAGATCCATATTTGGGATTAGAAAAATTTTAAATTCTGTTGCGTGTGCGTCCTAATCCCAACAGTATTATATATATAATTTGTATAATTATTAGCAGGTTCTTTTCAGGCCAATGGTAAAGAGCATTGACACATAAAAAGGTCTAAATTCAAACCATGGAGGAGCCAAATTGACATGATAATTTGGTAGGTGAGGTATCATATATGTGGCGACATGTGGTGAGCAAGGACGATGGTGATATGGCGTTGGCTGGATAGCTGGTGATGATGTGGTAGTCGACAGTTTAATTATGCATGCCTATGAGTGGATATTGATGTTAAATACATTATGATAATGTGTAGGAGTTGTGAATTGTAGGGAGAGTTTGCAAAGTGCAAGAAGCCAAGAAGAGGTTAAGTGAAGGGAAATATTACACAAAGGTAGCAAAGTCTTTATAGCAAAGTCTTTAATTTGTGCATTTACATGGTCATTGATTGTTGTTTATGTTTATTGCCATTATGAATGAATGAATGATGTTATGTGATAAATGAACATGTAAATCTTATTTGATGATGTGCCTTGACCTTGTGTAATGAATGATGATATTGTGTAGTAAGGTATTGTTAATGTTTATGGCTTGATGAATGTTGCATGATGATGATCATGTATGTTGATGTGCTAGTTAAAGATACTTGTGTAACACCTTACTTAACGTGCTTTACTTTACATTAGAGACCGATTATGAACCACTTTTTGGCCATCAAATGTTTAGAATTAGCCAACCAAGTGAAAATTTAAAACGAGTCAATTTACTGTTCACTGTTATTGTTCACTTGGTAGTTCCAGATTTTCGCCAACTTTGAAAATTCATAACTAATTCTAGAAAAATCAAAATTGAGTGGTTCAAGTATCTAATGGAAGCTTATGAAGTTTTCTATATGGAAATAATATCTACTTGTACAATTACATGACTAATTAAGATAGTATCTAATGGAAGCTTATTGCCATTATGAATGTATGTTGATATGCTAGTTAAAGATACTTGTGTAACACCTTACTTAACGTGCTTTACTTTACATTAGAGACCAATTATGAACCACTTTTGGCCATCAAATGCTTAGAATTAGCCAACTAAGTGAAAATTTAAAACGAGTCAATTTACTGTTCACTGTTACTGTTTACTTGGTAGTTCCAGATTTTTGCCAACTTTGAAAATTCATAACTAATTCTAGAAAAATCAAAATTGAGTAGTTCAAGTATCTAATGGAAGCTTATGAAGTCTTCTACACAGAAATAATATCTACTTGCACAATTACATGACTAATTAAGATAGTATCTAATGGAAGCTTATTGCCATTATGAATGAATGAATGATGTTATGTGATACATGAATATGTAAATCTTACTTCATGATGTGCCTTGACCTTGTGTAATGAATGATGATATTGTGTAGTAAGGTATTGTTAATGTTCATGGCTTGATGAATGTTGCATGATGATGATCATGTATGTTGATGTGCTAGTTAAAGATACTTGTGTAACACCTTACTTAACGTGCTTTACTTTACATT
>JANTPZ010129666.1:0-12935 GCA_025593235.1 Vachellia pachyceras
ACATCAAAGAAATGTTCAAGAAGATGGACATCGACAATGATGGAATCGTTTCTGTTGAAGAACTAAAAGCTGGATTTCAAAATTTTGGATCTCAACTTACTGAGTCTGAAGTTCAGAGTCTGATTGAAGCTGTACGGTTAACTTCCCATTTTACTAGACTCTTTTGCATGAATTACGACATCATTAGTTACTGCATCTCGTATTCCATCTTATCTGCCTAAAAACTACGTTATTTGATATTGCATTGCACCCTTCAACAAGTAAAAACAGGTTGAAATGCTTTTTAGTACAGTATTCTCCACAGCTGAATTTTTAGATTTAACATCTTAATTTAGCATATGGTCTCCAGTTATCAAATCGAACCCTTTTATATTGCCAACAGGTAAACACTAATGGGAAGGGAACACTTGACTACGGAGAATTTGTTGCAGTTTCCCTGCATCTAAAACGGATTGGTAATGATGAGCATCTTCGCAAAGCCTTCTCCTATTTTGACAAAGATGGGAATGGCTATATTGAGCCAGATGAGCTACGGGAGGCCTTGACAGAAGATGGTGCAGATGATTGTACAGATGTAGCAAATGATATTTTCCAGGAAGTAGACACAGACAAGGTACATAGTTCATATAGATCCTACGTGCTACCTTTATTTGATATAAAGATGAATCTTACCCTCTGATATGATTGCACAATCACAGGATGGCCGTATCAGCTATGATGAATTTGTGGCTATGATGAAAACTGGAACAGATTGGAGGAAAGCATCTAGGCATTATTCACGAGGGAGATTCAACAGCTTGAGCTTAAAGTTGATGAAAGATGGTTCTGTAAACTTAGGGACTGAGTAGTGGTCTAGAGTGGGTTTGGCCCCTCTTTTTAAATCTACCATTACAAAGTAGTGTCTCTGGACTTGACCTCTGTGATTATTATTTGGTTCCCTTGTTATTAGATGTTTGCCCATTGACCAGGTGCTGTGCAAGTCATGGAAGGAGCTGCACGCACCTACATACAAGCCCTTGTTGATTACATAAAACAAGCTGCCTTGGAGCCATTGGTCTGTGACATGTATGATTCCTGTCCTCTCTCAACCTCTGTTCTGGTTAACAATGCTGAATCAAACTGCTTAGTGCTGCCAGAATATCTTTACCAAAGTAATGCGAATGCCTTGTTTTTGTATACTGGACCCCCTAGAAAAATTAGTTCTTTTCTTGGTGAGATCTGATAGCTGCAATTTTTTTATTTGCTTATTAAGTTTTTTTAAATGCATGATATGAATACTTATATTTCACAACATAAGACGGGTCTGATTACAAAAAAATTTCTTGTATTACTTGGTCATCCATATGTTGTTTGCTGGCGCAAAAAGAGAAATCCAAACGTTGATTTAAAAATCCGATGACTTATCACAAAACTTAAGCTGTTCTTACTAAGAAGCGTCTGACATAATATGCTGGCCTTTGGACAAGTTACATTTTCTTGTTCATTATAAATTGGGTCTAGGAATTTTGTTGTAAAAGGCAGTTAACGATATGGTATCTATTGCCTATTTGCCTCAAAGCATGAGCTCTAACGGATAAGTATTGAAAGGTGCAAGCATGTGCTTATTTGGGGGATAAAATCGAAACATGGATGTTGTTTTTTTTGGGGGGGGGGGGGATGAAATATGCACACGTTTGTGCCCAGCATGGTTTGACATCATCTATATTTGACTAATATTATTAGTAAAGGGGAAAAATGCTTGTGCTATGTTAGGTAACATTACATTTTTCTTGTACAAGCCATTACGTATTGGAACATTCAACACAATGTTATTGGGTGAAATCTCTAGGGTAAGAATATATTCGAAGATTGGATTTTGATTGAACTCGATAGCGTCTTTTGATCTATATAGTTGACTCCACATAATGGATAAAGCTTTGTTTTGTTGTTTGCCATTACATATGATTTGGTGCTCCTGGGTTGGGCCACAATGCTCCAATTATTAGGCTCTGGTGTTGGGAATTTGAAACTGATGGGCCCAAAAAGTGCATAAATCCCTTTTATCTTCATGGCGTGTAGCTGGAGCTAGAATATTGATTATTCAGTTTGTGATTTGTGGGCCATCTTCTTATGCACTAGCCCAAAAAAGAATGAAAAATGAATATGATTGTACTGAATTTGGGTCGGTATTTTGTTTTTTTCTAAGCCTTAAGGATATCACAATATATCTCAACGTTTATAAAAGCATAATTCTTGTAGAGCAAATTTTGTTGAAAGGGGTGTGATGAAATATATTACTCATTCTCGTCCTCAATATACAATATACAATCTTGTTTGCAGTATAAATTGTATTATAAATAATATTTTATATTTATGACCAAAGTGAATAGTTTTTATCGTTGCAGAAAGATACCCTTGATTTTCCACCTGAAAAAAAGAGAGAAAAGATTGAGAGGCTAAGAATTAAAGAAGGGTTGGTGCACTTATTTGTAGGCTGCAGCTGTCAATGCATGCTTTTGGTGGCATCCACATCTTGAGGAGATATTATTATTGTTGCTTTTGACCCAATTCATGATACTGATCCTAATGAGCACTAAAGCTTCTGATATACATCTCACACCTGTAACACTGAAGCTGATGATAATCATGAACCCAACATCTCTATTTTACCTTTAATCAAGCTTCCTTTGTTCTCACCATTAATCTACTTTTCTTTCCATTACATTGAACCTGAATCCTAACTTCTGTACTGCCAACACTGTCTCATGTTTCCACATTTTTAGAGGCTCTTGATCAACCAGCTAACTGAGCGCAAGTTGCCTCTAAGGCCCTTTATAATGTTTCAATTTCTCAACAATGTTTTTTATTGCTCACTTGATTCTCTATAAGATGACTTACATTTTGATATCATATAGTTGTAAAATAGTGTGGTTTTGAATTTTTTTATCATTTGTTTGAAGAGATGAATAAAAAATGCACAGTTTTATAGCCTTTTTAAATCTCAAAAAAAAGAAATTAAAACTACACAATTTCATTACTGTAAGTGATGGATGACCATGTTTTCAAAAAACAAGTTATTGATTGAAGTTGTAAACGATACCATTGTATAAATAGAGGAACATAAGTTTGAATCTCAGGAACTACATTTTTTCGGAGAGATAAAGACTTTTTATGTTTTAAGTCTCGAAAGAGATTGATATCAATTTTAAAGTGATTTGGGGATACCCTTAATCAAATAAAAACAATCGTGGTGTCAATTGGCTTGCCTGTTAGGCCCATAATTTAGATGTTGATTTCCATGGTGCCGACACATAATATACTCTTCTGTGATGGATTAATTGGTTCTTAGCAGATATCTCCATATTTGATAATTAGGGTACTTCAAATGAGAATAGTATTCTAAATTCTCCATTCACACACACGTGCATGCATTTATAAGGAGAATCCAACTAAAAAAGGTCTTCAATAAAACAAGTTGCTGTCAAGTTTACGTGGGGATCACATTGGATGGTAAATAGAAACATAAGAATAAAAATAAAAAAGGAATGAGATATGGTATCAAAAGGAAGTCTGCTAGGATTCTAAAATCTTGATGGATGGGGAATGATATTTTCATGAGAGAATTATAATTAGATTCTAAGTAAAGAAAATAATATCTAACAAATTTTAAGAAGTTGTTAACGAATCATTTTCGCTTGTTATTAATAAATATCTATGATTTATGGAGATTTATTAGATATTATTATTTTTACTTTCAATCTAACTTGCAATTCTCTCTCCTCTCTTCTTTCCCCATATTATACAGATTCCGAGGCAAAACCTAGATTATGAAAAGTGATTTATGTTTAAGAAATTATTAGCTTTTATGAAGTTCGAGTCAAAAAAGTGGATAGAAAAGAGGAAATAGAAAGAATAAAAAGTAAGAAAGATGAAAAAGAATAAAGGAAAAGTATAAAAGAGGAAAAAATAAAGAAAAAGTAGAAAAGATGAAAGAGATATAAGGAAAAAAGTAAGAAAGAGGAAAGAGAAAGAAGGGAAAAGTAGGAAAGAGGAAAAAGTATATAAGAGAAAACTTAAGTTTCAAACCGAGGTTTTGTAACAAAATAACTTTTCAGAAACATTTTTATACTTAGACAAAACCTAAGTTTTGGGTCAAAACTTAGATTTTGAAACCACACCTAAGTTTCCGGAGATGATGGCAAACAAGCCCTTAGAATTGTTGATATGTATTGGGAGAAAAAATAACGATCATTATGATTCGATAAGTCTCTTTAGTTTGTTTGAAGAATCTGGATGTGACCAGCAAACAAAAGAATTTGGATCACAGGAAAATTAAATGAATAAAATAAAGGAAAAGAATATGTGAAATGTGATCAAATTCAAGGAAGGCTCTAATGTGCTTTGAGTTCCATCATGTCCTCCACCATCTTCTGCTTTCCTCTCAAATGGAATCCTACACGCATCGCTTCTCTTTTGACCATTTTTAAAATTTTGGGTTTTTCAGGTAATTATTCATTTGAGGTTGTGAATCTAATCCTTAAAAAAAAAATATCACTTGAAGATTGATGGGGAATTCGAACAAAATAATTGGATAATTTCTTTTTAAGTCATCGTTGGAATATTATTCTAGATCATGTTTACCGAATGAATGCACGTATTGACTTGTGAAAGGAGTTCATCACTACTAGAAAAATGTCATTTAGCGATGAAAAAATTTATTGTTAAATGGTTATTTTCAATCAGAAAATTTCTATTTAACGACGGAAAATATTAGCAACTCTCATTTTAATAACGGACAATAACCATTTAGGAACGGATTTATGACGTAAAGAGGGGATTAAGTTATGTAAATAGAGTACCTTGTCCTTGTTTAGATTCTCACTTTAAAAATCATTAAAAATATGATTTTAATGGAAGCAATCATGTGTTTACGGCATAGTATCATCTCTTAAGTTTCATTGAAATTACATAGAATTTCTTAATTTCCTTACATT
The DNA here is from genome assembly GCA_025593235.1 of Vachellia pachyceras. Taxonomy (NCBI): domain Eukaryota; kingdom Viridiplantae; phylum Streptophyta; class Magnoliopsida; order Fabales; family Fabaceae; genus Vachellia; species Vachellia pachyceras. Next base: position 4,974 of record JANTPZ010129666.1, read on the forward strand.
TTAAAAAATTTACTTATATCTTTAAAAACAGAAAAGAGATTTGTGCCATTTTAACGATTTTATTTTTGTTATTTTCCTTATATTTCAAGCAATGGATGTGTAAAATTTGAAATTAGAGGGCCTATGTTTAATCCGATCCTAGTAAAATTAAGAGAAAGTTTGTATGAGCTTTGAAAATAAAAGGAAAAAATATAAACAATTTAAGAAAACTTGTAAATGTTATTTTTACATCACTCTGAGTTAGTCAAATTTCATAAAAATAAAATAAATAAATTTAAAAATCGCATCTTTCCTGGGTGGTTAGGCCTGTTTCACACTGCATGATTGGACATAAATTACATAATAATTACCTTGAATTTAATTGAAAAAATCCATTCCTTGTTTGAATGTGCAAACTACGATTAGATTAATAAAAGAACAACAGTGTAGTTTAGAACAATCATATTAAACATCAAGGTCTCCAAAAGAACAACGAATTAAATAAATTAAAACCCAGCGCATGTACATGGGATGACATAAATTCTACTTTATATTTTCATATTTAATTATATTAATGATTTTTTGGCCAAAAAAATATTATATCAATGCTTTTATATATGTAAACAATAATATTGGGAAAATGAAAAATTAATTTTTTTGACTGTATGAGATATAAACAAGGTTATTACAGTATTTGATTCCTCAAATTTAATATTATTATGATTTTAGTTCACTTAATTTCAAATCATAGGTTTTGGCATCTTCAAGTTTCATTCCATTTAAAAAATTATTCCTTATAATTAAAAAATACCCAGATCATTTTAAAATTTGAGGTATGAAAATAAATTATGTAAAATTTGAAGAATTAAAACCAAAATGAAAGAATTTGATAAACCAAATATCATGATAAACAAAATTATGTCTTCAAGTACTTGTTCTATAGTATAAAACTCTATTATTAGATTTATATATGTTTGTAATGCCTGATTGGAAGCAATCATATTTGAACCACTGATTTTAGTTTGTTAGCCTTTTTCATTAAATCCAATCTCCATGGAAGATAATAATAATATATTTTTTTTTTGGTGAACTTCGGGCATCTTATGGGCCTTTGGCCCCCCGTGATCTCCCCCCGGTATCCGGCGCCTTTTTCTGAGTCCCTGGTCTTCTTCAACGGACCAGGTAACCTGGGGCAATCGACTAATGCGGAGCGGGGAAGATGAGCAAGGCACACCCCTGTAAGGTGCTTTGCACCAAGGGTAGGTTATCCCCTCCCCTCGAGGGCGGCTCCAGGGATCGAACTCTCGACCCCTGGGGAGTGACAGTTATCTTAACCACTGCACTCCGACGTCTGGTGGTTAATAATAATATATTTTAATCATGAAGAATTGAACTTATGGATGGCTTAGCTTCATGTCACAAATCAATCTAGAAATAAATGGTCCATGATAGGCTTTTACTTATGCACAGCTTCAAAATCCTTTTAATTAATCATAATTTGTTTTTGATAGGGATGCTGACTAATCATAATTCATGTTTATGGACTTTAACTAGTAATATGCGGAGGAATCGATGAGTGTCATCAAAAGTGACTAAAGCTATTGGATATTGTGTCATATATTTTGAAAAATGATGGTCAAAGAAAAAATTTCAAGATGAATATATCGATTTAAATAATTATAAATTTTGGATTCTTGCAGTTGTTAGAATTGACATTCACAAATATTTTTAAAATTTAGTACTTTTTTAAATTTAACTATGTTTAAATTGATGTTTTGAGACCTGTCATTCCTTTTATTTTATTTGGATCAATTACTTTCCTTGAAAAATATATTTATGATTGAGATTTTATTATATTATGATACATCAACCCTTATTTTATTAGGTGGAATATGTTGTATAGTTCTTACAATGTCATCTTACTCTATCAACAACTAAATTTTTAAATGACATGTTTAATTAAGAAGTGTTGCTATTGAGTGTTCTTTTTTTATCTTTTTCTAACCTTTTGAAATACTTTGTATTGTTTGTTCTACCATAATTTCCTATGTATCCAAAGGTAATACATAATAAATTCTATTGCCTATTTCATAAACCAATTGTTATATGCTGTGTATGTGATATGATTCGAATTTTTTGGGCTATTTTCACTAATCCAATTAATTTTTAATTCATCAAAAAACATTATTCTTTATTAATATTTCTTAAAAAAAATTTCAAACACCCATGTTATAGATGAATAAAACCAGGGTTAAGTGATGCTATGCAACACATGTGAAGTATTTTTTTTAGTAGCACTCAACATTTTTAACTAATTTGTCCATGTTTCATCAAACACCCTAGTCTTTGAAGTACTTTTCTTTTAACACTTTTTAATAATTTTTTAAAATACCTTTTTAATAGTGATGAGCAGTATTTTAAATTTAGGAAGTTCATTACTGCTAAGAAAAACACTTAAGAGTAAAATTGCACAAAAAGTCATTTTAAAATACTAGGTGGTATTAAAAAAATATTTTAAGTATTAGATTAAACATATATAAATTAGTTTAAGATATTGCCAGAAAGATGGATGCCTTTTCAACCATAAAGGATAAAACTATCGTGAGCCAGCTTTTCTCCATTTGGGAGCTAATTCAACTCAAATTTAGATGAATCCCTAATAATAAATGTTTGTTTGTCATCACTTCCTAAAACTTATATTTGATTTTAAAACCTAAGTTTTTATCAAAAATCTAAATTTTGTCTAAGTACAAAATTTTTGTGAAAAGCTATTTTGGTTACAAAACCTCGGTTTGAAACTTAGATTTTCTCCTTCCTACTTTTTTTTTCTTCTATTTCCTCTCTCCTACCTACCTTTTACCTCGGAATCCGTAAAAGCTAATAATTTTTCAAAACTTAGGTTTTGCCTCGGAATATGTGAAAACTATTTTTCAAAATCTATCTTTCAAAATATAGGTTTTACCTCAGAATCTGTAAAAGTTATTTTGAAAATGAGATCCAAACAATCCTTAGATGTATATTGATGGGATATTTTTTGTATTAAAAAAACATGTTCCTCAAGTTTACATTTCATTTCTCCTTGAAAAAACCAAAATAATTCGAATCGAATTCTTTCTAACAAGTTGGAAATTGAAAAAGGAAAAAAAAATCAAATTGCGCCATATATGTTGGTGGGTTGTCTATTCAATAATTGATATCCACAACTGTATATTCACAGTCCCTTTTATAGCTTGTACGTTTCTGTCTTGTAAAGAAGAGTCAGATGTTATACCATAAACTAAATCTTCTGTTATAGCCACACAGAGTTTACCATAATTATATTGGTGACTCCACAAAGCTGAGACAAAAAATAAAGGATCATCACTAGAGGCCACACACACAAGTTTAGAAAGAATCGATAATAACTTTGAAAACATAGTAGTGAACAACTTATTTTTATTATTTGGTTAAGAATATTTGGGATTACTACTAATGACTAAATATAAAATGTAAAATTTAAAGCATAAATAATGCGGCTCATATAAATTTAATGCAATATATATTCACAGTTCATCAGTTAGAAAACAAGTTTGATTGAATTAATTATCGTTAATATAATGTTATTGATTTTGATGTATATCAATTTTAGCTAGTTTTTGAAAGCATTCTATAGAGTGAAATAGAGTGTTGTTAATTTTCCGGCAAGTCACATAAGAAGTTTATAATTGCATTATTCTTGAGTCATAAGTAATTCTTCTTACCATTGATTTTTAATATAAGTCGAGATTCACTCTGTTTTTTTTTTAGAGATTAAGCAAGTTGAATAAACCACTTTAAAACATATATATTCTAAAATACTTATGTGTATAATTAGATTATATATCAATTTATTAGTTAAGTAAATTCACTACCAAAAAACGTCATTTAGCGACGGAAAAATTTATTATTAAATAGCTATTTTTCATTAGAAAATTTCCATTTAGCAACAGAAAATATTAACGACCCTTATTTTAGCAATGGAAAATAACCATCCGTCGTTAAACGGCATTTTTCTGGTAGTGATTGGTTTGAGAATATAATATGATAAATTATTTACTGTGTTCTTCATTACACGTTATATGTTCCCCTAATCTAAACGGAATATAATATGATAAATTAAGCCAATAATCTAGTCCAAGAATTGTAATTAAAAAAGATTATTAATTCAAGGTTTTTTAATTATTAAGTGATATATAGAAGAGTTTTTCTGGGCATAAATCTTGCATAATTTCATAACATTGCTTCGACAAACTAAAACTATATACACAGTTCATCAACAAAACCTTTAGAGCTAGCACGACACTAAATAAAACATACCCAGATCGGAAAGAACAACCAAAACTGAAGCAAAAACCAGAACAAAATTAAAAAGAGAAAAAAAACTTAAAGGTAGCATTAAACAAGAAAACAAAATTGAAGGCATGTATGTAATTCCCAGTTATCCATAGATTATCAGCTAGTTTCTTCACAAGAGAGGAGAAGGAGGAATGTGCAACATAACTACACTGACACACACATCTGCAGCTAAATTGTATACTTTCTTTGCATCCACTGATAGATGGAAGAGCTAAGAGTTCTGCCAAGACTCATCAATTCCTTTATCATATATTCAAGTTGAATATTGTCCCCATGAACAAGTGAAAGACAGCCAGATTGAATTTCAAAAACTCCAACATTACCATCGTACCAAAGAAGGAATGGTAAGAGTGTTATTGACCCGATTACAAACATTACTACCTCATGATCCTTAATATAAAACTTAATTGGTTTAATTTTGAAAGATTAAGAAAACTAAATAAATTACCGCATGCAAAACTAAATAAATTACTGCAGGCACTTAATTATAGCATATATATGACATAATCTCTAAATCTTTATAAAATACTTATGATTGTATTTAATATTTTAAAGTATTTTATTTAATTGCCTAATTAATTTCTCCAAATCAATCATTTGGGTTTTACATTAAAGACTGGATACGATAATTATTATTGGTTAGGAAGGATTTTCAACTCTTTTGAGCAAGTTTTTGAGTGAAGTTTGTGGATTTGAGTGAGAAGGTGAAGTATGAAGAGAAGACAATGGACACGTTTGGGAACGCGGTAGATAAATACTTTTATCAAAATCAAAGTAAATATGTAAAGGAAATTATCTCGTTTTACGAAAAAATATTGTTGAAAGTATGTTTGACTTTTGCAAACGTGGTTGCAAACAAGCCCAATGCATGTAAACAAGTGTCATGTGGAAGAATTGAGAGCCGTAGAAAGAGACCAGAGAAGAAAGACAAGGAAATAGGAAGAGAAGTGGGTAAATGATGATGATGATGATGTTGTTTGGTGAGTGAAGAGCACTCACAACTTGAAGATGCCACAAAAGGAAAAATGGCTGTGGCTTTCATCATACATAGCATATTATTGTATCTAGTGAGTGTTTGTGTCAGTGTGGCTCACTTTGTACTTCTATTGGGACCCTTGTCACGTGACATGCACGTGAATGGGCTCCTCACTTTGTCCCCATCTTCCCTCCTTTACTTTTTTTTTTCCCTTTTTTTGGCCGGTGTATATTTTCCATCCTTTACTTGTCTTCTCAATTTTTAACCTTTTGCCTTGTAGATATGGCGGCCAAAATTAATATTAATGTATGATATCAAAATTTTCTCTACTATATTATTTGTAAGGAAGAATCATTATTAGATCTTAACGAAATAATGTAATTACTAAAAAGTGTTATAATAGGTGAATAATAGAGTTGTTAAAAAATTATCGGATCGAGAAAAACTTAGTTTAGCTAGCCTAAAGAAACCTGGTCCAATCCGACCTGGCAAAAAGTAGCTTGAACCAAAAATTGAATGGAGCCGATGACCAACTCGATCATTGGACAAAACCAAGTTGTGGGTTAATCCTTCTGACCATTTAGTTCCGTCTAACATGCTAGATTTTACTTTTAGGGTTTTTTAGCCATTGCATTTTGTTGATAAAGAAAATAACAGCAAGTCTATGTTTTTAACATATTTTAAAAACTTTTAGCAATTACTTTATTTCTTTAAAACATTATGGGTATGGATTTTTCCTATTAGTAAGCCATGTGACGTATATTTTAGACTTTATACAATATTCAAGATTTACGTCATTTGCTTAACGCAAAATTCCTCTACCAACCGAGATATCCATGAGAGTAAACTAAACATCCATTAGAGTAAACTATAATACTAATACGGTCACCATCTCATAATCTTATTTTTCACTCGCTATAGCTTTTACCTTTACAAGAAGAAGCAAGTCAATCTAATTATTTAAAGTTATAAATAGTATAATCATTTTTGTGATTTCATACAGCATGTGGATCATGTGTGTGTATCTGATTTTTGATTGATGTCCTTAAATACCAAGAGAATGATCAGGATCCCAGAATTTCTAAAATAATGTGCCTGTTTAGGAACGCGGTAGAGAAGTACTTTTACGTAAATCAAGGTAAATATGTGAAGGAGATTATCTCGTTTTACGAAAAACACTGTTGAACGTACGTTTAGCTTTAGAAACGTTGTTCTAAACAAAGCCGGCAAATTAAACACTACTACAAAAGGTACTTTTTACGCCCTATTTTTAACCCAATAGGCGCCCTTTCTCGAGGGGCGTAAATGTGAGGGGTGTAGAAAATTAAGGCCTACGACGCCCTATTTCAGGAGAGGAGCTGTAGGTCTGACCTACGGCGCCCTATATAGGTAAAAAAGGGCGCCGTAGGTATGACCTACATCGCCCTATATTTTAAGGAAGAGCGCCGTAGGTCAGCCCTACGGCGCCCTTTTTCCCTATAAAGGGCGCCGTAGATACTTTTTTAAAAAAAAATTTCTATTCTATTTTATTAACCCCACCTGATTCAATTTACAGTTATATTTTATACACCAGATCAATTACATACATAATAAACACCTAACAGGGTTAGACGTGTATATCTACCTAAACCAAGTCCTTGTTGCATCGAAACACATAAGTTATTGTCATTTCCTATGTGTGGCAAAGTAACACAATTCATGTATCTAATTCACCCTATACAAGTCGACATGAAGAGTTGAAACTATATATATTCACCTTGAAAAAATAAGCATTATCTACAAATTAAGAAGGCATTTGGCCAACAAATCTCGTATCAAATTAATGTCATTAGCCATGTAAACATCGTCATTATCAAAAACCTACAAATTGAAAAACAATTATTACAACAATGCTAATTCATCAAACTAAACAATTAACTCATCAATATTTGATGGATTACATATTACCTCTTCCAAATCCCTAGTCAATCCGCTCTGAATGATACTATACATGTAATTGATGACATAATACCCACACTTAGTATTCCCTGATTGTCGAGGGCACTAAAGATAAAAAACATATTGCCAAAAAGTATAAAGGGATAAAACGACTTTAAATGAAAGAACTTAAAGTCAAAGTACTTACTTTTGGATAAAACCACTGTGTGTTGTTATTTCTACTGTCACGTTTACCGCCCATTATTCGGTATGTCTTGAGTGCGCTGCGATTGAATTGACAATAGTTATATATGAAAAAAAAACATGTTTAAACAACGTTAAAAGCAATAATTTAGAAATACAAAAACTTACGTATCAAAAACGTATTTCCCACCTTTCATCTTTGCTGCCTTCCATTTTTTGTGACGTGGAGGAGGAGCAAGGGCCTGGACGACAATGGTGGGATCTGAGGCGGATGCCTCCTCTAATCTTTGTTGCTCCTCCTCCATCATCTTTTGCTGAAGCTTTCTGTATCCGCCACGAGACAAGTAATGTTCATAGATGTTTGCAGCACCCTTCTATTTATTGGCTTCACTTAATTCCTATTAAGGCATAAGAGGGAAATCTTAGTCAGTGATAGCAACAAAATGTAGATGACTGAAGGATGTTACCTGAAATTGTGGGTCTTTCCGTGATGCCACAAACAGCCTCCAGTC
>JANTPZ010129667.1:0-18684 GCA_025593235.1 Vachellia pachyceras
ATTGTATTTCAGGTTGGTGTAGCCAAGATAAATGGAACAACACCTGACGATCACTACTGCTGGCAGAGACCGGAAGACATGGACTATGATCGTCCGACCCAAATGATAACCGCAGGCCCCGAACTCGCCGGTGAAATGGCGGCGGCATTAGCAGCGGCATCCATAGTGTTCCGAGACAACACTTCCTACTCTGAAACCCTCGCCAACAACGCCGCGAAACTCTACGCCTTCGCTCGAGATGGCGGCAAGAGATCATCCTACAGCCGTGGGAATCCATACATAGAACCTTATTACAACTCTTCAGGCTACTACGACGAGTACATGTGGAGTGGTGCATGGTTGTTCTATGCCACAGGCAATTCTTCGTACCTCACTTTGGCAACTCACCCTTCTGTGGCCAAGCATTCCAAGGCCTTGTTTATGGTTCGAGATTTGATTGTTCCCAGCTGGGACAACAAGTTACCTGCAGCCATGTTGTTATTGACGAGGTTAAGGATATTTCTGAATCCTGGCTATCCTTACGAGCAAATGTTGGGCATGTTCCACAATATCACTAGTCTTACCATGTGCTCTTATCTTCATCAGTTCAACGTCTTCAACTTTACTAAAGGTGAGAATCAGTTCAATATTGTCTTTAATTCTATACTTTTATTATTATAACATGTGGATTAGTCGGGAGTCAAACTTACCCAAAACTATTTTGATATTAATGAATAACTTTTCACTTTATTAATTGAAACTGGGCTATATATGTTAATTGAGCAAGTTAAAATTGGTAAGCTAAATGCATTACTCAAGTACTTTTCTAAGTAGTGTTCACTATTTTAAAATAATTGTTGGTGCATTTAGCATTTAAAAACATTTTTTCCCAGTAAAACTTAGTATCTTGAAGTAATTGTTGGTGCAATTTTAACTGTAAAGTATTTTTCTCAATAGTAACAAGCATGGTAAACCTAGAATAGTAAAGATTCTAGCTAGATGCACAAAAAATTATTTTATAATATTATATGCTATTAGAAAAATATTTTAAGATGTTGAATACACTTAAAATTAATTTAGGATACTGAGTGTATCACTAGAAAAAAATGCTTTAAATGTTGGATGCTCTTTGACCTAACATTTAATTTTACTATTTGAAAAGACATTAACCCATATTAGTTTTAATTAGAGTGAACTGGTTTTCCTACTAAACAAAGTGCTCTGTAGGGAGAATCATGAGATTTTGACCACTTATATCTGATTTGAACAGTCCATTTTAGAGTCAGTGACCTTTTTAAGCTGACTAAGAGAAAACTGTAATTAATGACAAATTGAACATTTTATATATGACTAGAAACTCATTTTGAAACCTCGATCTCTCTCAAATTGTCTAATTGGGTTGTTTTGTGTGTGTGAATCTTGTTTATTTCCTGGATGTCCACCATCTGATTATTGCAAAATCATAGATCCTATAGCATACCTGGAGATGTGCCATGCCATTTCTATACTGATTAATCATAATTAATTAATTACTCAAATCCATGGGTCTGACCTCACCCCTTCCTTTCTTTTCATGATCTGTTTTCACATATAACTTCAGAGAGATTTGTTTATTTTGCCGTAACACTAAGTTTTTATTTTGTTGCAGGAGGATTGATACAGTTGATTGAACAGCCACAAACTCTGCAATATGCTGCAAATGCTGCTTTCTTGGCTTCACTATTTGCAGATTACAATGAAGCCGCAAGAGTCCCTGGATGGTACTGTGGCGGTACCTTTTTTAAAAACAGAGTTCTCAAGGATTTTGCTGCCTCTCAGGTACTAATCACTTATTTCCAATATTATTTTATCAATATAAATTCCTTTTATTTCTTTCTGTAAAATCTTCATAATCATCCCTGTAATACAAAAACATAAAAATAAACACGAATCACACAGTTCATTCCTAAGTCTTACTAAAATTAGGAAGATCACTCTTTTTATTTTTAAGAAACTTTTGTTTATTTTATTAACAGAGAAGCTTGCGTACTTATGCATATTTGAATCCTTTATTTATATTTTTAAATGTTATATAAATATCTAATAGAACAAAATAAAGGTAAAGTGATACATGTGATAAAGACCTAAAAGTAGATTACCAATACTCTACATATATAAAAACTTATTTTGTCATTCTCACCAATAAAATTTTCAATAAGTGATTTTCGCCCTAATTTTTCTCATAATTTTTCATATTAACTAGAATTGTACCAATATTAAACATTAAATATATAAGACAGTACCACCTATAACTTCATGACTAATGTGACATGGAACTATATTTGCCATCCTAAATATAATCAAGTCATTTTTTTTTAAAGTTGCAGAATCTAAAAATAAGCTACCTTGAATTTGGGATGGAAAAAAAAAACTAAATCTAACAAATTTCACACTGTAAATTAATACGGTGGTAACTATATTGCAGTAGGAACATGATTTTCACAAAGTACACTTGTAGTGTAATACTACCTCATATCTATATTATAAAAGTTAATTAACTTCTTTGAAAAATATTAATAAAATCAATTAAATTAGTGAATTCACTTGATGTTTTAAAAATACCTTTACATAGAATTTTTCTGTGTATAATATATATTTGAATAATTGTAGTATCCAATTATTGTTAAGAAAGTATTGATAGAGGTAATTTGGAAAAAAAATGAATAAATGTATGAGATAAATTGGATAAAGTTATATATTTAGGATCAAATCTAATGTTTAATTAGATGTTGTAATAATCACCAGAGACAGTATAAAAAATGTACATTATGGTTTGGAATTAAGACATGTATTTGAACTCTATATACAGCTTGATTACATATTGGGTAAAAATCCCATGAAGTTGAGCTATGTGGTGGGGTTTGGACAAAAATACCCAAAACATGTACATCACAGAGCGGCCTCCATACCAAACAACCATAAAAGCTATTCATGCTCAGGAGGGTGGAAGTGGCGTGACACTTCACACGCCAATCTGAACACCATCAACGGAGCCATGGTCAGAGGACCAGATAAGTTTGACCGTTTTCGTGATGTGAGGAAAAATTATAGCTACATAGAACCCACTCTCGCCGGAAACGCCGGCCTTGTGGCGGCTTTGACTTCCTTGACTGTCACCAATGCAACTGATAATGGTGTTGATAAGAACACCATGTTCTCCAGTGTCCCGCCATTTGGACCGCCCAGCCCGCCTCCTCCAGCACCCTGGAAACCTTGAGGTATAAAAAGCTTGAGTCCAGCGTTGAGAATTGTTTTTGCTTTTACTTTTGGCTTGAGACAACTTGTTTCTACATAACTCGATAACTTCTTGCATATTCTTATCTGGATTGAGTTATGAGTGTATCATATATGCCAATAATTAATTTAGTTTCCTTTTCAACCTTATGTCAAATATTTATTTCTTTTGAAAATTAAAATTTGATTGAGCGTGTTGAAATAAAAATATGGGAAGGGGAGGGTAATTTCTTTTTCATGAATCAAAAGGTATTCGGCGCCTTTTCATGAGAGTGTTGGATCACGATTAACATCTCGCTATCTTTGAGTAATTATCACTCCTACATATCTAGAGCTCAAATACAAGACTGCTGATTAAGCTAGAACAACTAATTACTAGCTAATCCAGGTATTTGGTGGTAAGGAAGAGTAATTGTATCACGTGCGTGCGCACAAACAAGCGAAGTGTTTTTAAATTTAATTGGTTTACAATGGCTTTGTCTGTCTACAGCTTTGTTGCCTGTATTTCAATTTGTGGTAAACAAATGTGATTTTAAATAATTGTAGTTTTTTATAAGTGATATTGATTATAAGTTATGTTTATTAATCGTGATTAAAAGTGAACAAATCCACAGCTTGGTCAACGTGCTTCTCCATTATGGTAAATGTAATACCCTCTCAAATCCTAAATATAGAAATTATTTGAGAAGTTTGTTTTTGGTCTTAATTATAAGTACCTAACATGGAGAGGTGAGCCAAAAAAAAAATTTAAATTTAGAAAATAAAATAAATAAGTTATCCTATTTAGAGCCAAAGCAAACCTCTTCACGGGTTATTACACTTATATTAGAGGGAGTAATGTTTATCAAAAGTGTGATGTTATTAATGTTGAACAAAAATGTCTACGTTTATTTTCAGGCCAAAAAATTGCCTAAGTTTTTTTTTGGTTAAATAAACACAAGTATCATTCCAATGGAAATAATCATGGTTGAAGCACTCTTAGACACAAACTGTGAACACTTCTCCTAATCATAATTCGAACATTGCATCATAACTCAATCCATGATGAATTGATAAAGATTTTCCTAATGCCATAAGAGTCCTCACAGGAGCTGCATTGCTCATCTGGAATCTATCTAGAATATCATAATGTATCTCTTTTGACTTAAGAACATTCTCTTATTATATCTTTGTATTTCAATACCTAGGAAGTAATGATAAGACCCTATGTCTTTAAGAGCAAAAACATTGTGAAGCTTGTGAACAAACAGATTCAAGCTTATAAGATTACTACCTGTTACTAGTATATCATCCACATAAACCAAAATAATCTGTGCTTTATCAGCAAAATGAACAAAGAGGAATCACTTTGGGAATTAAAAAATCCCCAGGCCAACAATGTATCTTTTACTCTGTCATACTATGCTCTTGGTGCTTGTTTCAACCCATAAATAGCTTTTGATAGTTTACACATGATTTAGACATGATTTATTCACAAAGCCTATTGGTTGTTCCATGAATACCGTTTTAGTTAGAAAACCATTCAAAAAGACATTATTAATGTTAACGTGCCTGATAGTCTAGCCAAAGAAAACGGCAAGTAAAATAACAATCTTGATAGTAGTAGACCGTACAATAGGACTATAGGTTTCATTAAATCCTACTCCAGCAGTTTGTTGAAAATCTTTAGCTACTAACCCCGCCTTAGGTTTGTCCAGTGTGCCATATGCTTTATCATTTGTCTTGAAAACCCGTTTGCATTCCACAATGTTCTTCTATGCAGCATAAGAAACGAGCTGTCATGTCTTATTGTTGATGAGGGCTTCATATTCACTTAACATAGCTTTCTTCCATAAGGGATGAGTAAGAGCCTCGGTAATAGTGCTGGGTTCCATTAATCGAAGAGTGGTGGATCCAACAAAAGGCACCTTCTTCTTTAAAATTCCTTGCTTACTCTTGGTCTGGTGGTTGTTTTGAGGCTCTACACAGGTACCAACTTCTGCCATAGTCTCCGCTGGTTGCTGCATTTGTGCCACTCGTTGCTACACAGGAATGTCACTCATAGCTGCTTGTTAGACCCTGCGTAGGAGTATCACTCATAGGGTCTGAATCAGACATGGAAGTAGAGGAATCATTGGAAATTGTGTAAGCAGAAACAGATTTATTTGAGATTCTACCAGTAGAAATAAACTCATCAATGGAAGCAACTTTGTCAGACCCTACGCAGTTGGATCTTCCAAGAGAAATAGACTGATCAGTTGACCAATTTTGTTGTAGTTGCATAGGAAATGAAGAGTGAGAGATGACACTTTTTTGTGGAGGCTGCTTTAAGTTGATAAAGCCATTAGCAAAAGGAAAATCTTCCTCATTAAAGACTACATGCCTGGAAATATACATTTTGCCTATAGAGCTAAGGCATTTATATCCTCTATGCATGCCACTATAGCCCATGAATACACACCTTATACTGTGAAACTGGAGTTTATACTTGTGGAAAGGCTTTAAACATGGGTAACAAGAAGAGCCAAACACTTTGAGATTAGAATAATCAAGCATCTTATTATATAGTTTGCCAGAATGGAGAAATCCCATTTAGAACTTGAGTAAGGAGTCTATTTATTAAGAAAATAGCATTGGAAAAACCTTCCTACCAATAATGTAAAGGCACTTAAGCTTGAGTAAGTAAGATCAATCCAGTTTCAACAATGTGCCTATGTTTCCTCTTTATTCTTCCATTTTGCGCAAAGGTGTGAGGATAGGAATAATGAAAAATGATTCCACATGCATCTTTAATAGGCTGAAACTTTATAAACTCTCCACCCCAATCACTTTCAGGTGAGCTTAGTCAGCAACAAGGCAATCTGAGAAAATTTTTATATAAAACGTCTGTAATAACCCGCTAGGCCCAGAAAGCTTTTGACTTTGGTTACTGTCCTAGGCAGTTCCCATCTCAGTATTTCTTTTATCTTGTTTGAGTCTACTGCGACTCCTTCCTGAGGTATCACGTGCCCTAGGAATTTCACCTCTGATAACCAGAAATCGCACTTACTGAGCTTAGCGTATAAATGTTTTTCTTTTAAAATGTTTAAGACAATTCTCAAATGCCTTTCATGCTCCTTAAAGATCTGGAGTACACTAGAATATCATCTATGAACATTACAACAAACTTATACAGGTGTTGCCGAAAAAACACGATTCATGTAATCCATGAAAACTACAGGGGCATTCATTCCCTTAATACTAGCCTTAATCTTCTGAGCATTCTCTCTATGCTCTAAGTTCCCTCATACGCACACTAGATGTAGGTTGCATACCGAGATGGCTGTAAAAATCTGGCTAGTGCTCGTCAAACGACTCTCTATCTCCTTATTTCAGGACTAGGAACTCAACTTCTTTCTCATCTTGTACCGACTTAGGAAAATATTTCTGATTAAATTGTCCTAGGAACATTTCCCAAGTCACTGATATGTTTCTTGTAACATTCTGTTTATTTATATAGTTAGTTGTTGTTTAGATTTCATTTAGTCAAGGAAAATGAAATAAACTAAATTTTAAAATAGATATGAAATTTTAAATATTTATTCTATGAAACAAAAAATGAAATATAAAAAGAAATTCCTTATAAATGGAATTTTAATTATAGGTGTGTAAATTTATCTTATCATTGAACTAAGAAAAAATGTCATTGGAATAATAATAAATTATTATTATCTTTTTTAAAAAATAAAATAATAGAAAAAGAAATATAAGGAATAATATTATTTATTTAAAAGAAACCCTAACCCTACCCCTATATAAAGTCTTCACCCTCATCAGAAATCAAAAGAAAAACGTGCCGCTACAATGCTCTCTTTCATTCTCTTCTCCACAGCTACAGTGTCGCTACAGTGTTGCTACAGTGACAAGTCCTCCTCTTGCTCTCAGCCCTTTTCTACAAATGTCATTGTCTACTATTCACTCTTACCCACTTCTCTCTTTTTCCTTCCACCTTGTCTCGTCAGCAACAGATTTTTTTTTAAATGTATGTATATAGATGTTCCTTTGTTTCAAATGCTTCATATGTTCCTTTATTTTAAAAAAAGATGTCTTGTCAACTACTTTTTGTATTTTTTTAAAAGAAGTTGGACCTAGTATTTGTTAGATTTGAAGATTCTTCCTCACTCTTGCCCTTCCATTGTATGTGTATGTGTTTTAGATTTCTTTTTTTTTTCTGCATCATTTTTATGTTATTTGAAAAAAGGGGGGAGAACAGAAAGATTTTATATGTGTGTGGATGTGACTTTTGTCTATAAGCTAGTGAACACAGGGAGATAGCCTATTGTACAGAGGAGATATAGTTTATCTAACCAGTGTCTTGTTCCATCAATGTGTGTGTGTCTATATATAAATGTATGTATATGCTTGCACTTTCATATTTATATTTTCATATTGTCTATTTATACATATATTCTTACAGATAGATATATAAATATGCTTGCAACTAGTGGCTTATACTTTATATATATATATGTGTGTGTGTGTGTGTGTGTGTGCGCACGCTCCTTTACGTCCAACTAGTGCTAATAATTCTTTTGTCATTTCTATGAAAAAAATGGAATGGCTATTTGTATTATAAGTCTAGAGATATTTGTGCGTGCGTGACTTGTTGCTAATCGTGTGTTTGTGTGTGTGTGTGTAACGAGATATTTGTGTGTGCATGACTTGTTGCTGATTTTGTGTGTGTGTATTAATATATTATATAATAATATATAGAATATATAGAATAATATAGATATTAGAAATAAAAATATAAATAGTAATGTATATTATTATACGCATTTTTTAATATGTATATAATAATATATTACACTTAAATTATTTAAATTGAAAATTTATAATAATAATAGTATAAATATTACAACTACCACTTTTATTATTATTATTATTGTTATTATTATTATTTACTCTCAAACATCATGTAAAAAAATACTTTTGTATCATATGAATAAATAAGATAGCTTATATATTTGACTAATATTTATGTGTAAATGGTAGTTTTAGGTATTTAGATTATCCTTAAAGCAACTCTTAAAATATGTTAATTAGTTTATTGATAGAAATTATTGTGTATGATTTTTGTAGACTCTCATTGAGGACATTGGGGTAACTTTTGTGTGCTTGCTTGTAAGTTAGGGAGTAGTATGTAACTCTGAATATTCTTCCATATACTTGTGAACCGCATATGATTAAATTGTGATTAAACTATGTTTTATGCATTTTTGGCCTGAATTATATAAATGCAAATATTTAAAGTTTTCAATATATTTTTTATATGAAAATTTTTATAACTCTCATGGCGGTTGCATTGTAATTGGGTTAGAGTATGGAGGAGAAATATGTATGATGAGATTTTATCTCGTGATAAGCCATCACTTGGTGCACAGTGGATGGCATTTGTAGGGCCCCTTTACCTGTATCTTTTCTTTGGCCAAAATTGCATTGTAATTGTGGGACATGTAATGTATCCTTGGTTTTCTTTAAGGAGGGGAGTCATAGTCTAGACTTGAGCTCTATACCTTTGGCCGCGTGTATCTTAAGAAACTGGTGAGCTTGAGACAATCTAGTTACATGGATAAGTTTTGTTGGACTATGTGTTAGCCTATGGCTCCAGTCAGCGGAATAAGGATATATAGTGTTATAAGGGTGGTTGTATATTGCATAATTACACATGATTTGTGATGATGATTGTGGGTTACAACTATGAAAGATAAGAAAAATTGTTTGTATGATGATCTTTACATATACAAAAGTATTTGTAACTCAGTTCTTCCTTTTTAATTACATGCCGTCTGCTTGTGTGTGGTAGAAACTTTCAGAAGTTAATGAGGTGTGGAATCTCACCCTGTTATATTAACATTTTTCAGGTGATTGTTCTAGTAGGCAGCAAGGGAAGGCATTTATGGAATAAGCTTTGTTGGTTCTCTTGTGCCCTTAAGCACATCTATCATTTTAAATTGCCCTGACTCTAAGACTTCCGCATTTTATTTCTAATTACTCTGATATTTTGGGAGTATTTGAACTGATATTAGTAATGTGTATTTTGACTGGATTGATGATATGCTTTAAGTAATTGTTATTGGAAATCCTCATTTAACCATACATGGAGGATTTCATTAAGCATTTTTGGTTAAAAGTTTGGGGTGTTTCATTCCTAGCCTGTAAAATCAGCTCAATGCTCCTCCACCATCTATCCGCCTCTTGCTCCAGCTTATAGATTGCTAATTGTGCTTTCATTTCTTAGGGCCAATGCATAACTTTAAATATATTCTCAAGCTACGTTATCTACTTGTCTGCGACTTGGATGTCCAGGGATCCTATGAAGATGGGTGGGTTATGTTTGGAAAATTTACTAACCCAATACTTATCGTCTATCCTAACTGGAGCTGAAGGGGGCATCAGAAGTTGCTGGTTGAGGAGGAGGTTGGGGAACATCTTGGTTCTGAGCAGCTAGGACTGTTGCTGCTACCATTGCCTGGATAGTAGCTTCTCTCTCAGCTACCCTTTCTTGTTCCTAGTGAGCCTGATTCTCTCTTAATTGTTCCATCAATTATTGCTGTTCATTCAACCTTGTCAAAATTTCCTGTATAGGGTCATTCTGTCTAGGCTAACCCTGCTACAGCTTCTGTGAATTAATCCAACTCAAAGGCCTCGATGACCCTTTCTATTTAGTCTAAATAACATCTTCATCCTTAAGGAGAAGTATAGTTTTGTATTCCACAGGTATTCAATTCCAGGGTACGCTCTGTATCATCAAACTTATGGCGTCTGGATTTCCCATAACTATCTCCCATGGACGAACTCTATAATCTACACTTGGATCTTCTGGTTGCCTCTGTATCTCTAGTTGTCTTTGTATCTCGTTTGCACCTCGAGATGATACTATCACAGTGGATCCTGATCAAGATGGAGTATATTCGAGGTTCTCTTCCATTTCTGGATCCTCTTCTTCTAATAGTATGATTGGCCTCTCTAGCTTAATCATAAAAGGTGCTTACAATAGCTATCTCATCCATGTACCATACTTTAATCTCTTCTTTACTGGGAGCTCTTCCGCCGGTACTGGCATCTCTATCGGGCTCACTGGTTCTGGATTGTACTCACGAGAATCATACTGGTTCACTGAAGACTCCGAGTACGAACTTATCTCCGAGGTGTGTGCGTATTGCATTTTTCACACCCAGTGACATGTTGATAGGGTTGTGTGACTTATGTGCTTTTATCTCTCATGCTTGATTACTTAAATTCATTCATTCTAAAATATACAAATCAACATTCATTCAAGCACAAGTCACAAAAACAAACTAAACTTAATATTATGCTAACAAGCCTTCAACATAATGCATAACAAGGCATAACTAATGCATAACAATGCACAACATGGCACAATCAATACATAAGTAAGCCCAATTAAGTCTAGAATCGTGCTCTGATACCACCAAATGTAATACTCCTTATTTTACCTCTTTAGCTTCATATTATATCATTATTGAACCACTCTAGAGCCTTAGATAACTCAAATTGGGCAAAGAAGTGGAATAAAAATTTTCAACCCGAGTTACATTCATTTGGTTAATTTTCCATATTTTGGGCCCAATTTTGAAAATACATAACTAATTCTAGGAAAATTGAAATTGAGTGGTTCCAATTTCTATATGAAGATTATAATCTTATCTATAGGGGAAAATATGCATTTGTCCAAAACATTGCCCAATCAATACAGTTTATTCTATAAAAAACTATTTATTTGGTCATTTTCCATTTAGATTTTTCCTTCAACTTTGGAAAATCATAACTTTTTATCTACATATTTAGATTCAGTAAACTCTAGCTCTTTTTAAAGCTCATAATGTGTAGTATTTAACCGAAAAATTTCATGTCATTTGGACTTCATTTGCTATTTTTACTCATTGTTCAAAATTGGGCAGATTTTGGGGTCTTGGAACACCCTCTTCTTTAAACTTTCTTTTCTTAAAAATTTGAAAACCCTTTTTACCTCGACTTACTTTTCACATGTGATCATGCCTGCATTTACTCATGTATACATACCATCATGATGAGGTTTAGGGGTTTACAATCAATCTAAAGCTCATAAACATGTACATAATAAAGCAATAACATTCAACTTGGCAAGCAAAGTGAAATAAGCAACATAATGCTTCCTCTACTCTTCATGCACTTTGCCTTTACCTTTACTTGAGCTTGGACCTAAAATTGTTAGTTGGGAGAGAGTGAGACTTTTGGACCTAAGTGTGAACTTAGAATAACATAAAATGTACAATATGAGACAATTATATGCATAAGGCTATAGCAAACAAAAGCACATATTCATACTTTTATCATCACAAATATTCAACATCAAGCCATGCATAATTCATAAAACATTTTCACAACAACTTTATTTCGGGTTAGAAGTTTTGTTGCCTTGGTTTCTTAACTTGTTCTTGAGACTTGGAAATCTATCTTCCTCTTCCTTTCAAGAAGGCTCTTTAATAGTTTAATTCCTTATACATAATATAATATCACAACCATCAATCTTAAGCTATTACCAATCCATGAAAGCCGTAATACTCAACAACTCTCCTCTTGAACTTTTCACAAACCCAAGAACATCAAAACTTGCTTTGATTTGCAATTCTTCTCAAAACTTTTTCTTATTTTCACCCTACACAATTTCTCATTTTAAAGCTAATGGAAGCATCAAAATTATGAAAATCACACTCCTCCTATTATTTTCTGACTTGGCTGAAAATCTGGAAAAATAAAGGGGATGTGATTTTTCAAACTTCCATCATGTATAACAACATATTCTTGATCCCAAAACACTTCTGTTGCATTATTTAGCTTGAAAACAACTCTTTCTCATCAAAACTAAAATTGGACAGCACCTCCCCTTAAACTTTGTGCTTCCAAAAATTCATACAAGCATCAAACTCAAGCAATACATATACCAATCTACTCCTTATCATGCAAGGAGTATTTTGGAACCAATTATTTTCTCTAAATCCCTCTCTTTTTCTCTTTCACCATCAAGAACCCTAACTATAAATCTTAAAAAGAGAGGTTTAATCAAGAAACTAATCTGATAGAAGTGTAGAGGAGGTTGCAAGGCTAAAAAATATGTATAGGTTTGGGCGGTTTAGCTTCTTACCTTGAGTTTTCTTGAAGCTTTTTCCTCTTCCTCTTGGCAAAAATGGCGTCACTTCTCCTCTTTCCAAGATGCCCAATTTCGTGCAAATGAAGAAGAGAGGAATTTTGGTTTAATAAAAACTCTTCACAAAATTTTGTATGGCCAAGATTTGATCTTGAATTTTTACACTTGATCTAATGGCCTAAACTTCACCGACACACAAGACACCTTCTTAGCTCTCATTGGTTGCCATTAATGAGTGTAACTAGTTTCTAGAAACTTGGTTACACAAACCAAATTGGTTGTCATCTGGTTACTTGATCCGGTTACAACTTATACCGATAAAAATAACTTTATTCCGGTAACTTTTTTTGCTTATCTGGGGACATCTTTTATTCCTCTTTCAATTCCCAAATATCACTTACTCATTTAACAAAATGATTTCCCCATAATACCCTTGGAAATCCTCAAATCTCTACAGGGTTACCTTACCCTGTCGAAATACCAAAAAAAGGTTTACCGACGAGCAATTGAGTTTTAGGGCATTAAAAATTTCTAGAATTTACATTGATACTCTAACCATTTTCCTTTCCTCAGAATACTTCCCGGAATGTCCGTAATTGATTTATGAAGAAAATCCAACTTTTCAGGGTTTTTCGGATCTTTTTCCTCTTGATCTGAGAAATCACTTTTATCGTATGCTGAGTAATAATTTTATAAAATTCTAGAAATTTCATATTATTTTTCTGTACTTTGAACTCATATATTTGATGTCTCCTGATACATCAAATAGTTTTGTTTCGGCCAATTAATCTTTAAAATTCTCTAGATGGGAATCTAGGCCGAATTTGGAAAACTGACTTCCGTCATTTTGATCGGTAGATTTTTCTCTAGCTTTTGGGCATCTGTTAATTTTTCTGATATTTGGCTTGTTGACTTTGACTTTTGGTCAAGTGACCGAAATGCCCTTGCATTTCCTCTTATTTACTAAAATGCCCTTACTTTTCCTTTAGAATTCCAATCTTACCCTTACTTCTTTATAATTCCGTTTTCATCCTTTCCTTTAATGATATTTGGGTCCTTCCCAGGAGATCACCCATCCTGTCATTGCTCTAGGCCAGGCACACTTAACTGTGAAGTTCTTAAAAATTTTAATCCATTAGGCCTAATCTGACTTTACTCTTTCTGGTTCATAAACTTCTTCTTTTTATGTACTATCTATCTTTGGGTTTTAACTCTTCTCATAACGATCGGTTTGGCCTTTATTTAATTTAACAGTAAAAGGATGGATGTTACATCGAGCATACAAAAGTATTTTGCAAGTAAAAGGATTCAATGCTGGAGCATTAGATATTAGTGCTTGAGTATTTACAATGCTTTTGAGATTGCTCGAATATTTAGTGAAACCAGAGATGAAATAACATGTAAAAAGGCTTCAACACTCGAGTACTAGACATTGGTGCTCGAGCATTGTGAGTGCTACCACTACTGCTTGAACATTTTAAGAAAGCATGAGTGAAATAGTTGAAAATATAGTCCGATGCTCAAGCATTAGGTGCCTTGCTTGAGCATTGGCACTACTTCTAGTAATGCTGGTAGCATTCACTCACAACACTATGTGTAAAATCTTCAACACTCGAGCACTGAGTCCTAGTGCTCATTGGTCATGCTTTTGGTTTTTGCTAGAGCATTTCTTGACAACACTTCTTGAAAGCTTAATTTTGAGCACAATACTCGAGCAATGAGTTCCAATGCTCGAGTGCTGGCTATGTTTGAACCTTATACTTGAGTACTGAGTGAAAGTATTGCATAAAACCTTAAGTCTAGAACTCGATGCTCCAGCATTGACTTGCAACGCTCGGTATTAACAATACTTTTAGTCAATGCTTGAGCATTCACTTAAAGCATTGCATAAAGACTTAAGTTCTAAATCATAGTGCTCGAGCATTGAGTTTCAGCGCTCAAGCATTGATCATGCTTTTACTACTGCTCGAGTAATTTTTGAAAGTTTTAAGTTTATAACTTTGAAATTTAAGCAACATCATGTCGAACTCAAAAATTGCAGCTTCATTAGTTTCAAAAACATTTTGCAACTTCATAATTCCTTTAAAAACATAAAACACTAGATTTTGTTATCATTAAAACAAGGCATCAGCATAGACCATTGGCTAAACTGATGGTCCAACCTCCCCATGTCCACATAACCCACATCTACAATTAGTCCCCATTGATCATGATTAGTAATTTCCTCTACCTAATCAAACAAAGTGCAAATGAATTAGGCGGCTTTATCTGCAAGGGCATATTGGTTTCTTGGTTCTCCAACGTTGTTTGCGTTATCCCATTGGACACACAGTATTCCAAGCAACTGCTACATTTAGTAAGTGTGGCTAGACAATTTGTTATGCATTTAGTTCGGCTAAAAATTCTTCCTATATATATTGTGTGATTCCTGTTATAACAAATATCCTTCTTACACTTCTTGCAATAGAAGCTATACTTAATGCCATGGATTGCTATGAGGTATCGTCATTCACCCAACTCAACCAGTCCAACAACCTATGGGTCATTTAAGCTAAGGTGGTTGAAGTTTTCTGGGACATTCCAAATGCAGAGAGACATATGCATCATATAACTCTCAATGTAGTGTTATGCGATGCAAAGGTTAGAGCTTACTAACTTGGAAAAATCCTTTTACTGTAGTGATGCAAGGTTCTAAATGTAACCAATAACATTTTCTTCTTGTCGATGTGTGTAGGGTAACATTTCAATCGCTGTTGTTCGACAATGTGACGTGATACATCACATGGCTGCTATACTTCTTTGAGGTTGCACTTATGTCTTTAAGCGCTTTATAGTTGTACCACGACTCCACTGTAAATGCCCAAAAATAAGCTAGATATGCTAGTTGCTAATAAGGCCCCGATAACATCCAAAGGCCAGAGGATGATGGCAAGGCTAGCAAATGGGATACACATAATTTCCAAGAAAGGTCCCTTCCTTCCAATCAGATCTTCCAATAGCCTCTTCCATCCTTTGAGCAGCATGTAGGGGCTTTTCCATATAGCAATATATGTTATTAAAACCATATCGAGTGGCACCCCAACTAGGATCACTAACAAGCAACTTGGTAATAAATTTTGTTTTTTAGGATAAAAAATACCTGATACATTCAAAAATACTATAATATATTTTACTTTTTCATATCAACTTTCTATAATACTATTTAAAATTATAACAGAACATTAATTTTTATATTTTTTAGAAAACTCAAAAAAAGTCATTATTAAAAATTTATTGGTGGAAAATAATCATATGACTATGCAATCTTATGGAAAAAACTGAAAAAAAGTTTTTTAAAAAATTGGTGAGTTGGTGGGTTGGCTCGGGCTGCATTGCTGTTTCAACCCGCATTCCCACCCCTATTCCTATGGGAAGTGATAGAGGCAGATGATAAATTTTGGAACCATACCTGCGTTTCAGCACTTAGCTTCCTTTTTTTAATTTTACTGCATCACTTTTGCAAATTATAATTGGGGTAAAAGTTAATTTGATCCTTTTTATAATTAGAGAAAATATTTTATTTAATCAAGAGAAATAGTGATCAATATTTTCTTGTA
Source organism: Vachellia pachyceras (assembly GCA_025593235.1). Classification (NCBI taxonomy): domain Eukaryota; kingdom Viridiplantae; phylum Streptophyta; class Magnoliopsida; order Fabales; family Fabaceae; genus Vachellia; species Vachellia pachyceras. Next base: position 16,018 of record JANTPZ010129667.1, read on the forward strand.
CCTAAATTAAATTTAATATTAGACTCATTTAATTGAAATTGAATTTTTTTTGCCAAAATACAAAATCAGCTATGTAAGGTTTAAGGTGTAATTTTAACAATGAAGTTTTTCATTAAGAGCATCTAGCACAATTAAGTTTTGAGGGGTGTAAAAATAAATATAATCTTATAAAAATGATCCAATTTTAGCTAGTCCCTTAAATTGATCAAAACATAATCTCTATCTTTTTATGTGGTACCCACTTTTTCACCATTTAACAAATGTTCAAATCAATTTAACTAAATTACTAAAATTGCATCATTTTTACTAGACGCTTTTAGTGAAAAAATTTATTATTAAAATTACATATTAACCCTTTATGTAAATTTCAACTGCGTGACTAATTGTCCATTATAGGCTTTCTTTAACTTGAACAATGTGGACTGCTTTCTGTTAGATATGATTAAATTCCAAGATGTAAAATAAGAGTAAAATGTTTGTAAAAAAAAAGTAGAAAAGAAGCCATTACTTTATTTATTTGCCTCATCAACATTTATCTTCTTTCATGGTTGATTTAACTTCAGTGACCCTGATTCTTTCCCTCCTTAATCTATGTACACGGGCGTTTAATCGTAGAAGAAATAAATTTAAATTTATTTAATTTGCTTGATTAATAATAATATACGTTCCCTTTTTTCCAATCATTCCCTCCCATTATTTCCTGTCCCCTTCCTCAACTTTCCTTTTTATGAAAAAAATTGGGAGAGTTGAGTTATGGGGCTGATCAGTGTTATAACATGTTTATAAACTAAAAAAAATGCTTACAAAAGATATTGGGTCCATTTGGGAATGCTGTGGAGAAGTACTTTTATGCAAGTCGAGGCAAATATGTGAAGGAGATTATCTCGTTTTGCTGAAAAACATTGTTGAATGTGCTTTTGAGGTTTCTTAACGGGTTGCCAAACATCACCATTTACATATTACCCATTAGCATTGTCGAATCGGCGAGATATGAACTCATAATCTCATGATTATTGGCCAACTGTTTTACCAACCTTTATTTGCCCTAAAAACTCTAGGGATACTTCTCTTTCACAACCATCATAGGACTGATTGAGTTTAATCCATCTTTTAAGCTTTGGGCAAAAGGCTATTGATTTTCAAGGGTCTATTTGGATGAGTAATATAGTACCCGGAGAGAATCACTTTTGGTGAGAATGTATTTTGAAAAATGACTTTTGTCTATAATGCATTTTGGAAAATAAAAATTTGTTTGGATATATATTGTAAAAGTGACTTTTAATGGAAAGTGAAAAAATAAATCCCATTAAATAATACATATATATATATTTATATTGTTATAAAATTATGGAAAATAAAATGACAAAATGTCTCAGGTCATGAATTAGAGTGTCACAGATCACGATTTAAAATTTTTACATTTAGGTCAGGCCTGGAATACATTATGGTAGAATGAACTTTTTTCTCTTTCTTCCCAGAATGCATCCTCCCTATTGTTTGTCCCAAACACCCATTGACGTTGTGGAAAATGCATTCTCACTTGAGAATGCATTCCATGTCTTTAAAATGCATTTCTAAACACGCTCTAATATATCCACCGTTTTTTTAAGCTATCCCCAATCTATCTTTTATATAAGGTTTAGTTAGTAGCAAAATTTAAACTACAATTGAATCTTATATTCAAGATAAAAGGTGGTAATTGATTTTGACATATATAGGGATGTTTGGTAACTTATAAAATAGCAATGATTTTGGTTTTGAAGTCATATTTGATTTTGATATGTATAAAAGCGATTAGATATTTTTCAAAAAAGTTACAATTTTGACTCCTATAATTATAATCGGTGCCTTCCTGGATTGAATTTATAGTTAATATTGTGTGTGTGTGTTCCAAACACACCTCTTAATGTTAACATGAATTTTTGAGTTGATAGCTTGATTTAGCCATTACATATTCAAAGCTCCTGATAATCAATTTTTATAAATTAATTTTATAATAATTTTTAGGGTTAAAGTTTAATTTTGCTCCGGAAGATTTCACTTAAGATCAACGTTGCTCTAAAAGTTTTTGGAAGAGTAATGTCTGTTAGATATGATTAGTTTTGATGATGTCAAATAAGAGCAAAATGTTTTTACAATGCAAAAAGTTTTCACAATACATATTTACCATGCATAATGATTTTACAATGCATATTGGTTAATCAATATTTGTGCTGTTCTTTAATTGGAGGATGATGTGGTTTTGAATGTATTTTGGATGTTAAAATGTTTTTAAATAGATGATTTATTATCATAGAGTTACCATTCATCTAAGCTTCATTTGGATGTTCAAAGTTGATTCTGAAAGTTAATATTTGAGTATGATGAGTTTTTGGGGTTTCCTATGGCATTACTTGAAGCAAAACTCGAGTATACACTTGAAGTATTGAATTTTGCAGTCAACACTCGAGTATTGGGTCACAAAACTCGAGTATTAGCATTCTGGGAGTCAACACTCGAGTATTGGGGTCACAAAACTCGAGTATTGACATCTGGGGAGTCAACACTCGAGTACTGGGGTGACAATACTCGAGTATTGGCCTTTTGGAAGTCGATACTCGAGTATTGGAACGTAACACTCGAGTATTGGCATACTCTGTTTTCTGACAGCTTTACATATGTCTGGTA
>JANTPZ010129668.1:0-11970 GCA_025593235.1 Vachellia pachyceras
AGGACATGGGGTACTCACAAGGGTCAGGTAAACCAGATGGTCACCTTAGCAAGCCACAGCCAAAAGACAGTGACATAAAATTAGGAAACAACACAGACCGGGGGCAATCACCATCTGAGTCCTAATAAAACAGCTTTAAACAAAGAGCAGCTATCTAGACACTGATAGGGAGTTATGTTATTTTTCTGCAGTCTCATTTTTCGTTTTATTTTTGATTTATTTATTTTATTTGTAACAAGTTGGGGCCACCTCTGGAACTGGTTGTCCGGGATGCAAATGCTTGATTCAGCATGATTATGTAGTGCGTTGGCCCAAACCCTGGTTGAATAAGATTAAGGACTTGTTTGGAAGCTATTTTGAAAGTAGTTTTTACACATTTTGAAACAAAACCTAGTTTTTAGAGAATAGATTTTGAAAAATAGCTTTTACAGATTTCGAGGCAAAACCTAGGTTTTGAAAAGTGATATATATTTGGAAAGTTATTAGCTTTTACGGATTCCGAAGCAAAAAAGTTGGTAGGAAAGAGAAAAGAGAAAGAATGATAAGTATGAAAGAGAATAGAGAAGAAAGAAAAAGTAGAAAAGAGGAAAGAGAAAGGAAAAAAAGTAGGAAAGAAGAAAGAGAAAGAAGGAAAGAGGAAAAAGTAGGAAAAAGAAAATCTAGGTTTCAAAACTTAGGTTTTGGGTTAAAACCTAGGTTTTAGTAAGTGATGGCAAACAAGCCCTAAAGGACATTCTGAAATGCAAAATGAATGAAGTTGGACTATTTTTTCTTTGACTCTTAAATTGGGTTTGAGCTATCTTAACTTATCTAGAACATTACAGAAAAGAAGAAAATTCATCTCATAAACTCAACTTAAAGAACTTATGCGGAATCTTCCAATTTAGAAGATCTGTGCTCATTACGTATAGTTTGCTCCAATAGAGTTTTTATTAGTCTTACCACAAGTTAAAGGAAGGTTAGGTTGAAGCATCTTGATTTCCAAAATTGTTTCCCATTAAGTTACATGTCACAAGATATTATTAGTGCAATTTGTGGGTGAAAAGTAAACCTTAGTCATTTTTTTTTGTGAATACAGTGAAGACTAGTAACTAATCAGTTACACATACACATGGCGGGATTCCAGTTGTTACAAGATCCTCCTTTAGAATTTCAAGAACTTATCCAGGAGGACTATCCACTGCAAGCGAAAATGTCCTTTCTCTTCACACGAACATGCCAATCTGTCTGCGCAGCATATCCTTCCCTATAAATATGATTGATCTTCAGCTGCCACTCTTCCTGCACTAGCGTTTTCATCAGTTATGACAGACTGCTGTTACCTTCCATCCTCTGGTTCAGGTTTAGTTCCTCAACCACTAGCATAGCATCACATTCTACCTCCACCCTCGTAAATCCTAGCTGCCTACATATTTTCAGCCATTCATACACTCCCCACTCCTCAGGTTCTTGTGCATTACAGCCTTCTAACTGGGCCGAGTATACATAAAGCGATTCTCCGCAGTCCCCCTTCACTAAACCCCCACACCCTGCTCTGCCACCTGATGCACTCCATCCATCCGTATTCAGTTTACACCATCCTTGTTTCGATGGAAGCCATGAGACCAAACAAACTTCCTCACGGATTGCTTGACTTGCGGATCCATTCCATCTTTATCTATCATGCTGAAGGTATTTTCTAATAATTTTAAAAGCTCGCTTGAATTCTGGATCATGTGCCTGGAGGTCACGCCATTTCCATATAAACCATCACCCTGTGACAAACAACTCCACCCATTCAGCTCGTTCTTCCTTGTTCCCTTGTCTCGTTATGTTACTTGTGACCCACATGTGCCAGTCCATATTGAAAAAAGTTCTCTGTCTGGGAAGAGGGACGAGGTTCTCCCATTCATTCTTAGCCATAAGACAGTCTCGAAGCTCGTGGAGAATGTCCTGCTTGCTAACTCCACAAAGATCATATATCTCCAATTTTCCATCCCATTTACTTGAGATTGTTCTTGTCAAGAGATTCTTATTTGATATCAACCATGTAAACACTCTTATCCTCTCAGGTACTTTTAATTTCCAGATCAAAAGCCAAAACCCTCTTGTAATATTCTTTGTATGTCCCCTTATCCAGGTGTATGAGCTTGCAGTGGTGAATTCGCTCGACCTGGTTGGCTTTCGCTTGAGATTACGTTCAATATCAACCTCCACCATGTGTTGGAATTGTGCTTGCATCTTCACTAATTCCTTCCACAACTGCAACTGCAAGGCTTAGCAACTACCTCTCCCTCCCTTCTATTATATTTATTTTGAAGGACTTGCACCCACAACTTCGATGGATTGTTATGAAACCTCCATAGTAGCTTAAGCAGAAATGCATCATTCATGCAGGCCAGTGACTTTAGTCCACCTCCTTGTTACTTTCAGTTTACATAATTTATCCCAAGCAACTGGATGCTACTGTCGTTTACCGTCTTGTTCACCCCATAGGAACTGTCGCTATAACCTTTGAATCTCAGATATGACTCCTTAAGGCAGATGGTCATGCTGCATCGGGTACAAAGACATTGATGAAGTCACAGACACTAGTATCATTCTCCCAGCAAGAGCAAGACTTGAGGTTTCCAGCTCTTTAGTCTCTTCCTCACTCTGTCAACAATCATTTTGTACTTGTCTTTATGGTTTCTTGGAAAGGCTATGTTTGCTCCCAGGTATCTTAAATTCACTCCTTCCCTTTCTCATTTGTGTGCTCACATTTGGAGAGAAATAAATGTGAGTTTTCTCCCCACTGATTTTGTGTCGTGAGATGTCGCCAAACATTTGCAAGCGTTGACCAATAATATCTATTTGGTTAGTGTTAGCTTCTACGAATAACACAAGGTCATCCGTAAACATCATATAGGAAATAATCGACCCTTTACGACTAACTCTCATTCCTTTCCATTGTTTCTCTCTCACTCTATAAAGGATTAGATGTGTGAGCTTTTCCATCCCAAACATTAACAAGTAGGGGGAAATAGGGTCACCCTACTGCAAACCCCTGGTGGGTTTTATTTCTTCAAGTTTCTCTCCATGCCATAGAATTTTGGTTGATGAGGACCTGATGCACCCCATCATCCTATCCACCCTATCCTTTGTGCATCCCAATCTTCAAGCATTTTCTCCATAAATTGCCAGCTGATGCGATCATGTGCCTTTTCCATATCTACTTTGATAACCATAAAACCCTTATTTCCTCTCTTCTTCCGCACTGAGTGTATTGGTTCATTGACGATTATGATATTATCATGAATTACTCTCCCAGGTACAAAATTGACATGAAAGGGGGAAACAACATTCGGCATGACTTCTCGCAATCTTTGCACAAGAATTTTGGATATACATTTATATACGGCGTTGCAGAAGGAGATCGGTCTCAGCTGGGTCACATGTTTTGGACATTCCACCTTTGGGATTAGCGAGATAAGAGTAGTGTTGATTTCATTTAGGCTCTATCTATTGTGCCACATTTTCTTGACCACTATACAAACACTCGCTCCCACCACCCTCCAATTTCTCTGGAAGAAAATTGCTGGATACCCATAATCACTTGGTGCTTTTAGACCTCCAATAAAGAACAATGTTTGCTTTATTTCATCATCCAAAATTTCCCTTGAAAGTTGATGTCACTCCTTAAATAAAACCGTTGACCATGAGTGCTTTGTTTAGATACATTCCCCACTCTGGTCTTCCTAAATAGTTTCTCAAAAAATCCAGACACCAGTTTGCCTATCTCATCCTTTCCTTCCACCACTCATTATTTATATCATTCAACATAGTCACTCTATTCCTCCACCTCTAATTTTGGTTTTGGTGTGATAATAAATTGTATTTTGGTCACCATAGTTCAACCATTTAGTTCTTGCTTTTTGGAACCACAAAATTTCTTCTTGTTCCAATACTTGATTCAATTTTTCCTTTAGTTGTTCTTCAAGCTCCTCCAAATGAACATTGTTTTTTCTCTGGGTTATTTTTTGGATCCTAGTGATTCTCCGCAGCAACTTTCTTTTCCTCTTACCTATATGTCCAAGCACATTAACATTGAAATCTTGAAGATTAACTTGGAGTGCCTTAAGTTCATCCTATACATCTTTATCACCCTACCAATGAGCACGTAACATATTTGGGAATGATTGGTGTCTTAACCATGCGGCCTTACACTTGAAAGATCTATTTTCCTTTTTCCCTACTTCTCCAAGAACGTAGATTAGGAGGGGACGATGATATGATTGTATGCGGGGTCTAACCTTGACTACCACATCAATAAACATTCTTCTCCAGTCGCTATTATAAAGGGCCCTGTCTAGTTTCTTGAACGTACGGTTTGCAAAATTAATAACCGATCCCTTCCAAGTGTATCTCAGGCCTTCCGTCACCATATCTATGAGATTGCATTGTTGTATATGCTCAGAGAATTTCCGACACTTAGACAAACTTACTCTCATCCCTCCTTTTTGCTCATGCGCTGCTCTGATGTCATTAAAATCACCTGCTAGTGTCCATGGAAGGGAGCTATAATGTGCTATTTTTATCAATTCTTCCCATAATTCTTGTTGTTACTGCTCATAAGGACTTGCATAAATTGCAGTGAAGAGGCAAGTGTGAGGCACTAAGCCTGATACTTTACAATGGAAGAACTGTTTATGATCTTTAATTTTTCTAATCTTAATTTCCTCATTTTTTCCATAAAATCCATATCCCTCCTGAAAGTCCTCTTGCCTCCACAATTAAATGAGATTTGAAGCCCAGTCTTTTTATTACTTTTGAGCATTGCTACCGCTACACCTTGTCTCTAACAACACAACAATTTGGATATAAAACATTTGTTTAAGTTCTTTTAAAGCATAACCGAAAGCTTTTTCAGCCGCTCCTCTTGCATTCCAAACCATAATCATTAAAACATAAATTATGGAAAAGGATGAAGACAACTCTAAGCTTACTGGGTCATCGTGGACTCCACATTTGATTGAGCTCTATTTCCACCTTGCGGTTGCTCCTTGCACCTAAGCTTGGTGTATGATGATCACTTTTATCTCCTACTGATTCCACCTTCTATCGATTTTTTTGGGTTTAACTGTTTCGCATCATCCAAGTCCATGGTCTCCTCTGGTTTGTCTGACCTTCTTTCCAGGTACTGATCCACAACTATCTCTTTTTGGGCTATCCTGTTATTTTCCTCTACTAAATGCCTCCTTGTCTTGTCTTGCTGGCTTAATGGACTATCTATTGTTGGCCCATCCATATCCATCTCCGTATCTCTACTGGTTCCCACATTACCATGCTCTTTGGTCCCAGTCTGCTGAACACCTTTTGGTCCACCATTCAAGTCCGCATATGGTGCTGTTTTTTGTTGACTTCTTATCTGCGTCCTTTGCCTCATGTGACTTATCTTTCTTTTCAATTCTAACATTTTGACCAACGGCTTCGTTTTCTATTGATTTGACTCTTCACGATACACCTGCTCCACTAAGCCTCTTGCTTAGCTAGTCCTTTCCCATCCTTTTGTCATCCCTCTTCCTTGGAGTGTTTGAAATGTCTTGCAAAGGTGCTCTGACGTTTTCTTTTACATATGCAATTCTTGTTTCCTCCTCCTCAGACTCCAGAATGGCAAATCAGGAGGAAGACATTATTTCAGTTTCCGGTCTGACAGCTTTCCTAGCACATTCTCCAAGCTTTCCTTCTTTAGATAGACTCCAACGACCCTGACGATGGTCTTGCACTATCATCCAGCCATCATATTTTGGTTCTAATATGGCGTCTAAAATTTCCCTACTCACCAACGTTCCTTCAGGCTGCTTCGGCGTCTTGTTAACTCTATCCACATTCATAGACTCCGCCCCTCTCTTGCCTAGGCATTGATCTACAGTATGTCCGAATCTTCGACAACAAAAGCAAATTAGATTCAACACCTCGTACTCTATTTTGAGTTCATTACCATCAACTGAATACGAGGGCAGTAACGAAGTAGTCAAATCAAACTCCACACACATTCTTGTGTGCATTGTTCTAGCTTTAATGAGGGTCATCATGTCCACTTTTATAGCAGTTCCAATCCTGTTTCCCAGATTGTAGAAAAATTTACAGTCATAATAATCACCAGGCAGACTTGGGAGCTTTGTTCCAGTCTTCTCTTCTCCATCTTTGAAAATTTTATCTTTGGCCCCTTCTAAGTGTCAATGACAGTAACACCCTCCTTCAGTTCCTCCCTATTACTAACCAGTAAGTTTCCATCCCATGGTTTTTCTTTGGTTTGCGTCTTAGTTGTCTCTTGTTCATTCTGGGTGTATGGTTTCAATGCTTCCCTACACGACATTATAGAGGGTTGTTCCTCTAGCATCTCCTCCTCTTCAACACCGTACATCTAATCCTCGTCCCTTGGTTGAAGTGAAACTTCGCCTGTGAAACTCCTTGTGTTCTCTAAACTTTGCCTCTTACCTCTTTTGTGTCTTCTCCTACAAACTTTTTTCCTATCATATGGTCATTAGCTAGGGATCTTCTATCTCCCTCCAAACCTGCAGTGATCTGTCTCTTCTAAATGCCCATCTCCTTCCTCCATTCCATCCACAGGATGGTCAGGAGGGAGTTTCCAGGGCTTGTTGTCATTGGGATTCATGGAATGCTCACAGCGTCTCTCTCTAACTTCTTATACCAAACCTCAGTTATTTAAGAACATAATATTGATGTCATGGACATGGAGTGCGTTGAATTTACTGAAGAACAAACTTTTATGATGGCCCCACTAAAATGTTGCTCGGTAAGTACATCAACTCCAACCTGTGGCCCAAAAAAATGTCAACCACAACCCCCCCCCCCCAAAATGAATAGATTTCAAATATTTTCTTACTCAAATTATATAAATAGAATTATGATAAATATTTTATTTATTTATTTTAGATGGAAACGGAATTTCACATGAACAAAGGATGGTGCAACTTACAAAATTGTCCCGCATAGTCCCAACATCTTGCAAAATATAAGTATCCAGTGAACATAATTCTATGTGAAGTATTTTCATGAGAGTTTTTAGAGAATCTATTATACAAAAAGTATGCCCAACATGGTTGAATCTACCAGAAAGTACCGGTGGAGTGCTCATATTTAACACTTAAAATAAGATCGTCTAAAAAAAGAGAATATATATAGCTAAAAAGGGAAAAATACTTAGTTCAAATTATTTATATTCATTATATCAAATTCTCCAATTATACATGTTATATTTTTGAAATTTTATCGTTTAACTATAAATTCACATAAAGAATAGGGAACATAAGTTATGACCATATATAATTAGAGAACTTTATACAATGAATAAAAGGAATAAAGATAGGTATATCAAAAAGAGATGGAATATGAGATCCGTTTGTCGTTGTTGTCGCCGCCGCCGCCAAGACAAGCTTCATTTTCATTAAAAAGTTTATATAGTAGAACAAGTAAAATAGATGACAAACAAATAAACCAAACGATTGTTTCACCCATGATCAATCATATCACCCTCTTAAGTCCTTCACAAGTATCAACTGTAGATATGACATGGGATTACAAACCTAGTCTCTTGGGAACACACCATATAATAAAGTTTTGGCTACCTAATCGATTACCAAATTTGCTTCCCTAGGAATCCATTGAAAGGAAGGGTTCGACTAAGGTTCCATGCAACAAGAATATTCTCAATGACAACCGCACATCTCCAACTAGGTGGTTGGAGTCCATCATTAAGGCATTTGATGAGGGGCTAATTGTCAGACTCAAAGATAGTGTCCTCAAGTTTGTTTTCAGGCGCTAAACTAACTGCTTGATTCATAGCTTCACGCTCTCCTTCAAAAACTGATCTCACCTGAACTCTCATTGTTTTGCTTTCAAATCAGCCATCCATTCTCATCTCAAACAACAAATGTTATGGCAGCTTTATCTCATTACTACTCGGCTTTGTCCAGTGTTGGAGTTGCACAGTTTCTTGTACCACTGGCAGACAATGAGAGTTAACAGCTACATCCTTTAGCATCCCAGAATTCCTGGAGCATTGATGTGGCCTGGCACAAACTGAAAACAGGATCAACATCCAAATATACCACAAAATCATAGTAATTAATGCTTTCTGTCAGGCATCATATGCAGCCCTGTTATGTTACAAGTGATCCATTCGTTAAGGTCAAAATCAGATCCATTCTCAAAATGAAAAGAAAAGACACTAACAGACCACATTCTTCTTGCCCATGGATACAAACAGACGAGATGCTTTGAAGCTTCAGTCTTAGTTTTGCAAACAAGGCATACCTCCGCCACACACACTTTTTCACTTAGGTGGGTTCTCAAAAGAAGGGAGTGCATTAGTTAACACTTTCCACAAAAACAGTTTAATTTTATGGGGTGTTTTGATTTGCAATACTTCTTTCCACAGCCTTTTAGACTGACTTGTGGATGTCCTCAGCAAGTTCTGGTTGTTTCCCACAGTCAATGTTTTGGCAATATTGTACCCCTCTTTAACCGAGTATTCCCCCTTCTTCCCCCCAGCCCAGCACTACTTGTCATCTCTATTTGAAAGTGCATTGGTGGTGTTAATAATGGCCTGAACTTCGAATTCTGCCAACCATTCTTCAATTTGTGTTAGATCCCATCCTATTGGTTGTTTTAACTCCTCCACTGTTAGATTTTGCAAGGATTTATTTGAGCATTAAGAGAAAAGTTTAGCCAGGGATATGTCCACACCCTTGTTTTCCATCCATTACCAATGCTAGCAATGATGTTTCCTTCTAGCATCCTTCGGCCTTCCAGTATGCTTGACCATATCCATGAGGATATGCTTCCTTTCTTGGCCTTCAAAAATCTGTTTCTTCAGAAGTATTTAACTTTCAAAATTTTAACTCACATTTGATTAAGTTCTTTTAAAATTTTCTATTCTAGTTTTGCTGTCAGCATCCCATTAAAGCCTTAAAATCCTTAAACCTCGTACCCCTATTAAATTTATTCCTTATAAGTTTGCCTTTAGCTACCCAATGAATCTTCCTTTTCTGAACAATGTTATTTCACAAGATCCAGTCAGTAACTCGTCCTGATATTTTAGGTTATGTTTTGGATAAGAACAAGATATTGAGAAATCATAATGGAATATGCCTTGTCAAAATTTAAATATTGATATTGTAATTATTTATAAAATAAAAACAAACAAGCTAAGTACAGATTTGGACTTTTGTTATTTAAGCAATGAAATATGTTGATGGATAAGGATAACATATTGCACACATATCAACTTTGGTAAAAGAAAAAAAAAAGTGAACAAGCTGATTACCGGTGATTTTTGAGGTGGATACCGACATTAATTTTAACTGTATCGTAATTCGTAAACATTATCCACTTAATTGTTACAGCGCCGTAAAATTTTTATTACTCGATAACGGTATCGAGCCCAGGGCGCCAACCTCTCTTCAGCAACAACCGGATTCGGAAGCCCCTCCAAACCGGTTTGGGTGACCCGGGTCCATTGCTCCATATAACCGAACCACCAAGGCCAGCCACCGTCCCTACCGAAATTAACTCTCTCGTAGCAATCTCCTCCGTGGTTTCTTCTTTCGGCGGCGAAGACACGAAGAGTTCCTTCAAAGAGTTCCGCCGCATCAGTTGCTTTCGTTTCTCCTTCTTCTTCTCCCCTGATGCACCTAACAGATGATTCTTCTCAATCGGCGAATTTCGCCGCCTTGGGGGTGACTGGAGGCCCGTGTTTCGATTTAGTAGCATCCGCAGAGAGGTTTTCCGCCTTTGGAATTGAACCATCGGGCTTGTCCTCGGGCTTAGTGTCGGGCTCCGAGCCCTGCCACACTGCATTGCGAAAAGCTTGAATTTCTGAAGCGTCGCCATTTCCCAGTGACTCTGTCTCCCTCTCCCTATCCCCCCCTCTCTCTCTCTGTGTGAGTGCTAGTCTGCGTACTTGGTGTGGTTTCAAGTTTAAAGGCTGTCTTAGACGTACTTGTTTGAGTTTCAGTGACTTTGAATTTGAATTGAGTATGATTGTAAAGGGAACAAAGGGAATTATGAGTTCAAGGTTGGGAGGCAGAGCGTGATCAGTTTTGGAAATGGTTTTCTGTGTTCTTTTTCCTTTTCATACCATGACACAATTGATGGATAGCTTCTTTTTCTTTCTCTATAATTTCAAAAACAGAGGACAGAGATCCAATCATCAATGGTTTGGCCAAAGATCTCGGAAAAGGACTTTGTGCCTTTTAAGAATGTGAGACAGATAGACGAAAAGAAGTCTTGCAGCTCTTCGTTTTCCATCTGTCTCTAATATAAAACCAATCCATCAATAACGAGTTTTCAATGTGAAGTCAAAACGGGAAAAAATTAAATAAAATATTCATGAACTCCCATGAAAAAAGAAAACAATCAACAGGAACAATGATAAACAGTGCAGGCCATCGTCAACTTGTACTTGTCATTGCTTATAAAAAAAACCAGACCCACTCAAGCCGGATGTTTCATTTCTTTTTATATGATTAGCTTGGAAAATTTAACACCTCAGGACGTAATTTTAAGGAAGAATTGAGAATAAGTGTTCTGTTAAAAAATTAATTGTAGAATGGAACATTCACAAAATGCAGTTGAACTTTTATATGACATGTCACATTCTCTAATTAATTCTTCAATAAATGATTTATTCCCAATTCTATCTAATTTTATTGAATTTGGTAAGTTATACGAAATAACCAGATCAGCAAATTCCATGTGTATGGATGAAGACATTTTGCTCATTCCCATAATTCGTTGTCCCATGTAAGATCAGATTTGACCCAAAAGTGTATTTTTAAAAAATATTTTATTGATTAATTAATTTTTAAATACAATTGTAGCACATGTTAAAATATGATAACCAAGTCTTTTAATATTTAATAATAACTCTGATTCTTATATATAATTTTCCCTAGAAAATCTGTCTTGCTTTAAATAAAAGTAGGGTGATAAATATGGTGTTCAAAAGTTTTTCTGTCTCAAATAATTCGGCAGACTTTGCTCAGGGAGATCTAGGTTTCATGTCTTAAGTTGGATTTTTTTTGTTTGATCTGTATGCATTGTCGAAGGCACAGAATGATTATGAAGAACCCTTGGGAAACAGAGCATGTTTTGGGAATTGGTAAGGTCTTGTGTGTCCTTTTCATCATAATACAATTGATGGGTTGGCTCTCTTCCTTTCTTCGAATTGGTGAGGTCTTGTGTGTCCTTTTTCTTTTTCGCCAGCCCGTCACAACCCACAACCCGTGCAGCCCGCATTTCCATCCCTACATTGAAAGCCAACTCTGTCACTAAAATATCATCCTCCTAACCTCATTACTTGATGCAAAACCAAGAGAAGGATCAACCAGCTCTTTTAATGCACTTCTCTGAACCTTCTCTATTGGTAGATTTGCCAGAATTTTCTCGGCGCTCATATCAACTGGTGGCTTAGATGATATCAACTCAACGAGTACAACCCCAAAACCCTATACATACATCACTTTTGCTAGTAAGTTGGTGGCCTTGGTGAGAGTCTGGGTCAATATAACCAGGGCTCCCTTGTGGGGTGGTGGAAACTAGAGCTGGGAAACGGGCTGGCCCGCGGGCCAGCCCGTCCCAGCCCGAGGCTGTGCAGCCCGCCATATCCCGGGCTCCCAAAATGGCAGCCCGGGCCCGCAGTGACGGGTTGGCGGGCCAGCCCGCCAGCCCGCCACTTTTTTTTTAAAATTTTTTTTATTTTTTTATTTTAAAAATTTACATAAAATTTATTAAGTCTATTTGATTTTTCAGAAGAAAAATACAATACATCTCTAAAAAATATAATTAACAATGTTTTAAAATACAAAAACATAATACATAATCAATAATCTCCAAAGTAAGTATACATTTAAGATGAAATAATAAAGTTTAAAATAATATTTGAAGCTATTGAAAGTTTGAAACATCATCATCTTCCTATTAAAA
>JANTPZ010129671.1:0-25760 GCA_025593235.1 Vachellia pachyceras
TTTCACTTGGAGTGTTACTTGACAGCACTGTCAAAAGTGTCAACACTTGAGTGTTGCAAAAGTAGCACTCGAGTGTTGGCTGTGCTGTCAGCCAATGCTGGAAGTGTTACCTGACAGTGTTGAGAAAAATGGTCAACACTCGAGTGCTGAAATTCAGCACTCGAGTATTGGCAATACTTTCAACCAATACTTGAAGTGTTTTCTAAAACATTAATGCTCGAGCACTAGAAACCTAGTGCTCGAGCATTGGCTTTGCTGTCAGCCAATACTTGAAGTGTACACTCAGAGTATAGTCTAAAAACTCATTTTCAAAGCTCAGTGCTCGAGTGCCATATTCCAACACTCAAGTATTGACAATACTTCATGTCAATACTTGAAGTGTGAGCTGGAAGTGCTCAAATTTCTTTAGTTCAAAACATGCAGTACTCGAGTATTGGACTCCACTGCTCGAGTACTGTCAACACTTTGATAAAACACTCAAGTATTTTCAAGAAGTACTAATTCAATACTTAAAACTTGTGATTCAAAACTCATTTTATAATCTTTTAACACAATTTTTGTTATCATCAAAACAAGGTATCAACAGCCCCCTACCCTTTTCTCTTGACACACCTTATCCCAAGCCACTAAGTGCATCTTTTTCTGGTCATCAGACTCTCCACATAAGAATCCCTGTAAGATCTTCTCCAAATTCTCGCATGTGCTTATAGGTAAACTCACTGTTTGCATTGAGTAACTAGGAATGGTGGACACAAAAGATTTGACCTTGATTGAACTTGTTTATTTTCCAATTGCTTACTCGACTTTTCACCTTGTCCACTATGAATTGATATGTCTCATTTGTCACTCGACCATGATGAAGCGGAACACCAAGATATTTAACTAGATCACTAGTTTGAGTAAATCCAAGCTCAGTACTTATCTGTATGGCTGTGTTATGGTTGACATTTCTGGAGAAAAACACCTTTGTTTTCGCATGACTAACCTTCTGGCATGATGCTTCACAAAAACTCTTTAGACATTTCTTAATAATCTCCACTGATCAAGACTTGCCTCTGAAAAAATTATAAGATCATCAGCAAAAAATAAATGTGAAACTAGCGGTCCTTTCTTACACAATTTGATGGACTTCTAACATCCCCTCTCCAGTTCAGCTTGGATTAAATGGGACAATTTCTCAATGCAGATCACAAACAAATAGGGAAAGATAGGGTCCCCTTCTTTGATACCACGCGTCAAGTAAAATTCCTCTGCCTCGCTACCGTCCCACAAGATGCGCAATTTAGGGGATGAAATACAAAATTTAATGGATTTATAAGTCATTAGGGAAACATTAACTCTTTAATGCATTGATCTACAAACTCCCAACAAATCATGTCATAAACTTTTTCGAGGTCAATTTTAATAGCCATGAAACCTTTCTTCCCCTTCCTACATTACATGAAATGAATAACCTCTTGAACTATAATGACATTATCGGAGCTCACTCTGCCAAGAACAAAACTACATTGATTTGGAGAAATAACATCTGGAAGCACATGCTTGATGTGATTAGCGAGCACTTTTGTGACTGCTTTGTAGATTACATTGCAAAGACTAATAGGTCAAAAGTCTCTAATATTGTTTGGGTTGTCCTTTTTTGATATCATAAAAATGAAAGTATTTTTACTTGCTTGATATTAACTGGATTTTCAATCATGTTCCTAACACAATTGACAACAGAGGGGCCAATTGTGTCCCACTGACTTTGGAAAAATAAAGCATTTAAACCATCCGGTCCTGGAGATTTTAGTGCCCCCATATCAAAAATGACATTTTTATTTCCTCCCCCTTAATACTAACAGCTAAGACATCCAACTGCGAAGGCACAATGACCGGGAAGCAATACCACAATTTAGCAAGTATGAGGTCTCATTATCATCTTGAAAGAGATTAGAAAATAAATTAGTTGCTAATTTCTTTATGTCATCGGCATCATCAATCCAAGCCCCAAAATCATCTTGGATTGCTTCAATCTTGTTTTGATGACAACGCCCATTCGCACGAGCATGAAAGAATTTAGAGTTTTTATCTCCTAAGGAGTACGAGTTGATTTTTGCTTTTTGAGCCCACATCAAGTCTTCCTGTATTAAGACATCCTCAAGTTCCTCCCATAACTTCTTGTGTAAAAGGTCAAGAGAAGAAGATGTGCCGTCACGAAATATAGCTTTAGATAAGCCATCTAGCTGTTCCATCAGACGTCTCTTTTTACGCCCCAAGAAACTATACACATTATAGCTCCATATCTTTTCACATTCAGCGAAAAGAGTCACATTGATAATCCAATCTTCATTTTCATCCCAACCATCCTTGACTATGCGCTCAAAATCTTCAAGTAGAACCCAAGAGGCATTCACCTGAAACGGCCTCAATACTTTTGGTTGACTAAGAGAAGCTAGGAGCATTCTGAGGAAGATGGGTTTGTGATCAGATTTAACCATGGATGCAATGTCACCATTACATCAATAAACTTGTCCATAAAGGCCGTATTAGCGAGAACCCTATTAATTCTTCTTTCACAGCCCTCACATTTCCAAGTGAATTTTGGTCCCACACCCCAAGTACAACCAAAATCTTTATCCACAGAACTGGAGGTCCAAGGCATAGATCTCCTTAAATGTTGATAGAGTATGCAATTAAAATCACCACCAATCACCCAAGGGCCCACAATATTCCTTCCAATCCGGTATAGCTAATCCCATAAGATTCTTCTACTACTTGCAATGGGACTAGCATATACAGAAATAATGAGAAACTCATCGTTCCCATTTCTCACTCGAGAGTGAATAAATTGCCCTGCTGTGTCTAAAACTTCAATAGTCCAGTTTGAATCACTCCATAAAATCGAAACGCCATCTCGAAAGCCGAGATCATCCACAATCTTAAAATGAGAAAAGCCCAATCTACTAGCAATCCATTCAGCCTTCACCCCTCTATATTTAGTCTCAAAAATTACAAGCAAATCAATATTACATTTAGATGTCACCTCATGAATAAGGCCCACAAAAGATTTATTTCTTGTGCCTCTCACATTCCAAAAGAGATAATTCATGGGACAACACTATTTATTAACTTGTGGGCTGTATGGCCCTCATTTTCATCTATCACCATCCCCTCATGCATTCCTGAAAGATTCGACCTCCTACCATCCTCATCTCTCAACTCATTTTGGGCTTCTGCTCCTTTAAGTTCCATCACTTCCTTATTGGACTCCACTAATCTCAGGTCCCCGGCCAAGTCACCAGAGTTAGATGGGCCTAATTTCCTCATGTCCATTAAGGCACTAAACGGATTAGTTAAGGATAGAAAAGATTGTTTATTGGGCTTGGAGACACTCGGTCCCATATCACTTCTTTTGATCCTCGCGGCCTTATTCTCTTTGCCACCAATAGTCACACGTTCCTTCCTTCTCCTTATGTGGTCAACAGGGACCCATTTGCTCTTATTACTAACATCTTTTTCCAAAATTTTGGGAATCCAAATTTGGCCCACTCAAGAATCTCACACCAACACATCGTTACTTAAGCTACGAGAACCGAATCCCCTTTACTCGCTAAGGCCCTTGGTGACAGGCTTATTCTTCAGAATCTTTTATTGATTACTCATTCAGGTTTCCAAAGAATCAGGGACATTATTTTTTCACCATGGTGGCCAGACGACCAAGTTCCATGCATCCAACTTATCTGGAACCTGCGTATCACCGCCGATGAAGGCTATTAGTGTGCCCTCCTATGAACGATTCTGCTTTTGGGATGCTTTCGCCTCGCCAGCATCCATCTACTCACTCTCCTTGTGTACTTTTCCTTCAACTTCACTAAGGCCTAACGTGTAAAGTCCCACATCGGTTGCAAAGGAGAACGAAGCATGCCTTATAAGGGTGTGGATACCTTCCCCTCGTGGATGCATTTTCTAGGTAGCTATAGCTGCACCTCAAGGAACAAAACCTTGCTCTTGGCTACGGCTGCAAACAGGGACAATATCTGCGAGGGAGGGGCACTAGGCTGTTACATAACATGTTCTCCTCTAGACAGTCAGAGTGTAGCTCTGGGCGGCAATCCCTACGGTGTCCGTAAAGTCCATAATGGAAACAAATGAGGTGAAGGCTGTCATACTCCACGAACCTTCGTTTCCCAAAAATGGTGATGGCTAAAATTAAATGTTTTTTTAGATCTAGCTCAAAACAAATGTGAGCAAACCTCCCTCGTTCCTTTAGATAAGTCGTCGATCCACCTTCAAAGTTTTCCCGACCAAGCCTCCAAGTTTCCATAGGCTTTCAGAGTTGAAGAATTCTAAAGGGAGAACCAGAATTTGAATCCAAGCAGCAATTTTACTTTGAATCTCAGCAGTCCAAGGATCAAAATTTGGGTGCCACCGTTGAACGATTAGAAAATGATCTACCACCATCCAGGGACCTTCAAAATATGCATAATTCATATCCTCCTCGTTAGCGACGACACCACAAAGTACCCGTTATCTAGATCTGTGATTTCAAAATCTCCCTTGTTTTCCAAAGTCTTTGCAGAGCCACTTTCATGCCCCAGATTGGAATGATCTTCCCTAATAACTTAATAATCAAAGACTTGCGCCATGGTAGACAACATCTTTCATATTTTTCATGGGTAACTACAAGCATAGGGCAAAGATCATCATCCTCCCCTTTCTCACCATTCTTCCCCGACTTTTGATTGCCTTCCGCTCCATCTCCAAAGAAAACATTCAAGCTTTCAATATGCTCATGCCATGCTTTTTCGAAAACACTGCTCCCTCTTGAGTCCTTCGACCAAGAAAACTGGTTATAATTCAACAACTTGTCTATATATGTCGCTTCACCTTCAGCCTGTCGAGTCTCATCTGATACCACTCCCCCTTCCTCCAATGTCTGCCGCACCTTTTTCTTACTCCACTCTATCCCGTCTCCGCCCTCTGAACCCTCTTCACCGTCATCCGCTCTCTCTTCATTCGTCACCATTTTTCCTTAAAAAGTAAAAGATTCCTCATCTCACATATCTACACTTTGAAGATTGTCTTTGACGTCCAAATAATTTTGTTTTGAATATAGTGATACATTGTAAAAGAATTTGGTTTATAGGCGTGTTGATTAAGATAAAAGTAAAATAAAGGATTTAAAATCAAGGATATGAAGCTATTATTTTTTTAGTGAGGGGTCAATTTTTTTTAAATTTCTTCATATATTTATATGAAGATTTTCATTTTAAGCAGGATGGAAGCTGTCATTTCTTATGTCCATCATTCTCTCTTGCCACCTAACTCTGTAAACTTTCCTCAAAATTTCTACATAAGAAAATGAGAGATATTATTTCTACACATCCTTGAACATCCTTATTATTAAATTATTCAAATGTATCCACTTATTAATTATTATCAATATTTTCTCTTGTTTCCCCTTTTCGGATGTTAAGTTGTTTTATGCTTGTGGTGCATGGTGTTGGGCCTCTACCACTTTTAAGAGGCCTCCTCTGCCTAATGAAAATACAGCTACTTAGGTATGGTAAAAAAAATTGTTAGGTAGGAAAATTTATATTTATATGAAAATGTTAATAAGTACATCTTTTATAATTAAATAAGGGTGTATTTTAGGATATATTGGATTATATTTATGAATATTTTATTATTTAAGTAACTAGATTATATATCACCTTATAAATCAAGTAAATTAGTTTAAAAAAATGATAAATATATTAGTTAATTAACTTTTTAATCGTTCCCAAAAAATTAATTGAATCTTATATGAAGAATTGGAGGTAGCACTATTTAACAAGTTCAGATAATATCAACTGCTGTATTATTAAAAGTAAAAGACTTGTTATGTATTAAAAATATAAAATTAAAAGCTTCTTAATCTCACAGTATTTTGACCACAAATGAAAATAAACCCCCTTCCAACCATACACATAACATATTCAACTGAAATATTTTTAAAATAATAACTATAATAATTTGAATGAATAGTATATTTAAATATTATTATAAAAGAGAAAAATTCGTATATTAATTATTACTTGAAGCTTCATTTATTGTCATAATATATATCGATATTATAACTAAAGGTAAAATTGCATTCGTTTTTTGAACAGTAAGTAAACTATTGCATTCATTCCATACAGATGTATAGTGATAAGAAAAATATAGATATATATAATTTTGAATACCATGCAAATTATATGGAATTTTTCTTCTCTGCTTGATACTTACTTCGCTGTCACTATTGATAAACTTGTCCACATATGACCGACTCCAATCAAACACAAATAAGTGACATTAACTAAAAGTCTTACTCATATTATATATTTTCCAGGCAATGCTTGCTTCAAAGAAAATTATTTCTTTTATATATCACTCTATTATGATAAATGCTCATCTTCTCTATCCATTTCAAATTAAAGTCTTCATCTTTAGTCAATCTTCTCTTTTATTTGTGAAATTAAAATAAAATTTTTCATTTCTTTTTTCCCCAATTTGTACGTGAGTGAGTGAATGAGGGCCCATAATTATTTATATAATTAAAAAAATTTTAGGTAGGAAAATTTATATTTATATGACAACGTTATTATGTACATATTTTATAGTTAAATAAGGGTGGATTTTAGGATATACTTATATTTATGAACATTTTATTTAACTAACTAGCTTATATATCACTTTATAAATCGAGCAAATTATTTTGAGAAAAATAATAAATATATTATTTAGTTAACTTTCTTAATCTCTAAAAAAAATCAACTGAATCTTATACGAAAAATTGGAGATAACACTATTCAACACGTTCAGACAATATCAACTACTTTATTATTAAAAGTAAAAGTTTTGTTATGTATAAGAAAATATAAAAGTAAAAGCTTCTTCATCTCACAATATTTCCCCTACCAACCATACACAACTTTTTCAACTGAAAGATTTCTAAAATAATAACGACAATAATTTGAATGAATAGTATATTTAAATATTATTATAAAAGAGAAAAATATGTATATAAATTATTACTTGAAGCTTCATTTATTGTCATAATATATATCCATATTATAATTAAAGATAAAATTGCATTTGTTTTTCGAATAGTAAGTAAAATCTTGTATTCATTCCATACAGATGTATAGTAATATGATAAATATAGATGTAAAAAATATTTTGAATACCACGTAAATTATATGGAATTTTTCTTCTCTACGTAGTAACATTAACTAAAAGTCTTGCTCAGATTATATATTTTCCAAGCAATGTTTGCTTCAAAGAAAATTATTTCTTTTATATGTCATCTATTATGATAAGTCCTCGTCTCCTCTATCTATTTCAAAGTCTTCAGCTTTAGCAAGTCTTCTCTTTTATTTGTGAAATTAAAATAATATTTTTCTTTTCTTTTATTTTTCATTTGTACGTGAATTAGTAAGGGTTCTAAATATTATCTCTTCCCATCTCTTTTCTTAGTTTCATTCATTCTGAATTAACGAACCATTACTTAGTTTTTGTTGATTTGTACGCAAACATTTTGCCATTTATATTTATTCATATTTATCAAACTTTAGTTTTTAGCATTTTTTTTCAGTAGAAACTGAAATCCATTGCTTCAAAGGATCTAATACAAAACAACAAAAGGAAATGTAGACATCCTTCAAGAAAATTTTGGTTGCAACTTCAGTTTAGGGAATTGCATATCTAGTATAGGTAATAATAATATCATGTCCTTGTTCCTCTATTTTTTTTTAAAAAAAACATGTCAGGAGTATTCTTATATTGTCATAAAATTTCAATATTCATGTTTGGTCCAATGGCTCTAATATGAGATTAGGTAAATTTGAGATCTTGATTTATCCTTTCTACGTTTCAACGGTCTTTATTTTGTTATTCTCCTTTATTTTAATATTGTACAGAAAAGAATATTAAAAAGAAAGTCAGAAAAGCCCAAAAAAAGAAAAAGAAAAAGAAGCAAGAAGTTGCCTGCGAAAGTCACAGTGGAAAACAAGGAAAAGAGCTAGAAGCAAGGGGTGACTTCTGAGTATTAGGCCATAGTGGGGAAAAGGAAAACAAAACGATGATTGCAGATTGTGAATAAAATAATATTATCATGTCCTTTAATTTTTATATTTTAATATAATCAATTTTATATTTTAAAATTTGATCCTATTTTATTATTATTTAATTGCAGGATTACTGTTTAAAATTGTTAAGTCAGCATTTTCTATTTAATACTGATAAGATAAAAGGAAAAAAAAATATATTTTTTAACCCAAACCACTAAACTAAAACTGCATATAAATTTAGAGGACAGAATTTGTAGTTTAGTCTAAATATTATATTATAAACGGAGGCTTCCTGAGTTTTAGTCATATAGTGACACTATATTTTTTGGACCAATGATTTTAGTAACACTTTTAAATTAAGAATGTTTATTTGCTGCTTCTATCTTTCTCCAATTACCCACTAAACATAACTAATGTTTTTTATTGCTTATTTCCTAAACTCTAATGTACCAATATCACATAAGTAATATCATAAATTTCGGCACTCTAAAGACATCAAATCCCTATGTATTTTAAAATTATTTATGCACAATTATGTAATTTTTTAGAAATATTTTATTTTTAAATAACAACGTTTACATATATAATTTAAATCATTATCAATATATGAATAATTTAAGATTATAAATTATAATTATTAAAATAATGATAATAACAAGGGTTAATGTACAAATTTGCTCAAAAAGTTTTCATTCAAAAAAAAAATTAATGTTACCCCTGAAAGTGTTAAAATAGAGCAATGGTAGTCCTTACCGTTAAAAATGTTAACGCTCAATGTTAATTTTTTTTAATAAGATCTACAGAGTATTGATGTCATATGAGTACCATGTAGCATGCAAGGCCACGTAGATAAATAAAGACCGTTTCATGAAAGGTTATATTGCAATGTATTTATAATGGTAATATATTCCATCTTTGTATTTTCAATATATACCTATTAATATTTTATTTTGTTCCTTCCCTCTGAAAATAAAATTATATTGTTCAAGATTTTGCAGTAGTTCTCAACCTAATTAATGTCCCCAATATTAACATAAATGATATTGGTGTCACTAGGTAGCTAGTGTGCTGCGATATCCATTTGTTCATTCATGTTATTATGCTTGTAATTGTGCATCAATCATTATTTCTAACATTTAAACATTTTTTTAATATAACCTGAAAAATCTACCCGAATTAGTTATATAGCTCTATATTAAAGACGAGAGGAAGCGTTATTAAACGACAGAGTTATAGATTTGATCAGTTCTATGTTTCCATTGTACTTTACATGGTGAAGTGCATCATGGTCGTAGAAGCCAAAAAGGTTAGTGGTTCGAAGACTCCTCTACATATCTATCTTCCTAAAGTGTTACTAATTTTTGCTTGTGCAAGCACACTGATGCACGAATGATTAGTTTGGAGAGAGAGCGATTATAATTTTGACATCTACCGATTTATTTGTTTTATTGAATGAGTCGAATGTAAGATATGCCAAAACATTTATTATATACATTTTCTTTGAACTATTAGAGCTTTGAGATGATTGGCACTAAACACATGCGCTGTCAAATATCTGCATGAGGAAGGAAAGAAATGGCAAGGACATTACTTAAGAAGCCACAAATTAGAGACAATGTTATTCAATATTGCAATACATTAGAAATGATACTCCATATCCTTTGCAAAAGCTTAGGAATTAGTTAGCATGACTTATTAGTTAAAACACCAAAACCATTTAACCATAAGCAAAGGGAACAACATACAAAATACATGTACAGCCTTGACAACAATCACAACTTCCATTAACACCACCAACATTGAAGTTTGTACCACATGCAATCTAAAAACCAGAAATAAGTACACCTCCAAGATCTACTGTAGAGCAAAGGACCAACTACTACCCAAAATCCTGTAACAAATCCTAATAATATGCTCACATAAAACCAATTAATCCCATATTTAGCTTCTTTGGCATGATGGTCATGGTTTGGGACATCCTGCAAATCATTGCAATTGGTTGGTAGTGGAGGACCACATAGATCATTACCCATAAAGCTAGATTCTTCAAAGCTTTGCAATTGAGTTCCTGTTGGAATTTTCCCCTGTAAATTATTATGAGATAAATTCAGCTTATTTAAGAAACTCAAATTGGATATGGTCGATGGGATTTCACCACAAAGTTTATTTTAGGTCCATAGACTCTAATGATGCCATAGCACCGATAGTTTGAGGAATTTCACCACCCAAAAGATTGTTGGACAAGTTCAAAAAGAGCAACCCCTTGAGAGATGTGATTTCACTAGGTATCTCACCTGATAATCTGTTATCAGAAAGGTCTATACTTGTGATGAGACCCATCCATCTATATATATAATCTCTTCCTTTCAACCCAAGAAGCACATCCCTTATATAGTATAAAGAATGATTTCCTAGGATCCACAAGGAGAAATTTAAATTCTTGTTCTCTAATTGCATATCCCTCAAGTGGTTGATACATTTTGGTATTTGTCCAGTCAGATTGTTTTGTGCAAGATCCAATATTTGCAGTGAATTCAAAGAACATATTTGATCAGGAATCTCACCATTGAATATGTTTGATTTGAGGAGAAGAACCTTCAAATTGAAGAGAAATCCTCCCACAAAAGATGGTATAATGCCTGAGAATTGATTCTCTCTTAGATCCAAGAAGAACAATTTTGTATTGTTCTTTAAACAAGCAGGAAACCCTCCTGAGAGTGTGTTATTACGAAGTTGAAGTGAATTCAACCAATGTAAAGATCCCATCGACGCAAGCAAATTCCCTATGAAATGGTTGTTATCAAACTTGATAATTTCTAGACTCGACCACATCTTCAAACAATCAGGTATTTCACCTGACAAATTATTTGATGCCAAATTGAGATATTTCAAACTCATTTGCTCTTCCTTTTTTTGACAAAAGAAGGAGATTATGGATCCATAAAACCAATTACTTGAGAAGTCCAAGTAATACACATGAGGTGAAATGTGTGTTAAATGACCGCTTAAGTAATATGAGCTTAAATCAACCTGTGATACATTGATGAGATTCTTCATTGTATGAGAAAGATCACCATGGATATTATTATTAGAAAAATTAAAATAAGAAGCATGTGTAAATGCATCCCACACCCAGGCTGGGATGGAATCAGAGATGTTGTTGTTAGCTATGGACAACACTTCAAGACACTTGAGTGATTTCATCCAAGACGGGAAGTGGGGACCTAAATTCCATGAGTCCATGTCCAAGGCTTTCAACATTTGAAAAGAAGGCTTCCAATTGGGACCCACTTTTAGAATGAATCTGTTTGTTCCTGTATAAAATACATATAGTCTTGTGAAATTAGCAATATGATCTTCAGTCACCCCTCCTTGAAAAAGATTATCACTAATGTCAAGTGAGAGTAGTGTAGAAAGGGATCCTATAACATCAAAGGGATTCCCATTGAGCCGATTATTTGAGAGATAAAGTTGATTCAAAGAGGTGAGATTTCTTAAAGATTTAGGAATTTCACCTTGAATGGAATTGTCAGAAAGATCAAGATAAAGGAGATTCTTGAAACTCCCAATTTGGCCTGTCAAATAAACATACAATTTTGAATTGACTATGAATAAACTCTCTATTGTGTTTAAAGTACATCCTGAGATTATTTCCAATATTTTAGAGACTTGTTGATTGAATTCGTTGTATGAAAAAGAAACAATTTTCAAGCTACAAAGATTTCCTAAAGATCTTGGAATTGGCCCTTCAAGCTGATTATATGACAGATCAAGAGTAACCAAAGAAGTTAAGTTCCCAGTCGAATGAGAAATTAATCCATTCAAATTGTTTGACGATAGAGAAAGAGACTTGAGGCTCTTCAAGCTATACAACCATTCAGGGATAGAATTATTGAAGGTATTTTCTAATAAATCAAGATCTTCAATGAAGGTGAGGTTTTGAATACCATATGGAACGGAGCCTTACAAATTATTACCTCTTAATTTAAGAGAAACCAAATTTTTCAGTTGAAAAATCCATCTTGGAATGGAAGAAACTCCAAAATCAAAAGAATAAGAAAGATCAAGCACTGCCAAAGATGAAAAGTTGGTAATTATGGCTGGATCAAAACGATGATGAAGAGCACACTGTGTTAAGCATAAATCTTTTAATGAGGGAAGTGATTGCAAAACATGCAACCAATCAATTGCATTTGATTAGATTCATCGAACTTAACTGAAGATATTTGAGTGAAGAAAGCGATGAAAGCCATTGAAGATTCTGTGAAAAGAATGATATCTCATCCTTATCAATATCATAACCCCCTTCAAGACGAAGGTAGAGTAGGAAAGATAGATTCCCAATTTGATGAGGAATGTTTCCATTGAAAGAATTATCTCCAAGGTCAAGACAGATCAACCTTGAGAGGTTTGCAATTTGGTGAGGAATGCTTCCACTGAATCCTGTGTTGGAGAGATTAAGATATTTCAAGCTCCTCAACGAGCCAAGAAAGCTTGGAATTTGCATATGGCTAAAGTCATTGCCACTCAGGTCCAAGTAACTCAAATGTTTCAAATCAAGTAGTGAAGGATGTATTTCACCACCAAGCCATGTTGTCTCATCAGCACAAGAATTGTAGATAGGAGATGAAGTGTTAAGATGAAGTTGAAGAATATGACCGGTTACGTCATTGCAAACAATTGATGTCCAATTGCAGCAATCTATCTCCTTAGACCAAGAGGCAAGCTTGCCTGAAGGATCCAGGAGATGCTGCTTGAAATTAATAAGGGCTTGCTGCTTACTTGAAATGCAAAGAACTTTATCAGGTGCTCTGCATATACATAAATGATTTATCAGTAAGCTAAGAAACCATAGCAAAATAAGAATGCAAGAATTGTTGTAGAAACCCATGATTATTTTCCTTGGTGGTGCCTGATTTTTATGAATCTATATGCATCTCTTCACAAATGTGTTAATATTTATAATGTTATAGTAGGAGTCTTTATAGTGTGGATGGAAGCTTTTCATTTCTTATCTGCATCATTCTCTCTTGCCACCTAACACTTTAAACTTTCTTCAAAATTTCTACATAAAATAAAGTAAGAGATATTATTTCCACACATATTTTGAACATCATTATTATTAAATTATTCGAATGCATCTAGTTATTAATTATTATCAACACTTTCTTCTGTTGCCCATTTTTCATTCATGTTATGTTGTTGTTTGCTTGTGATGCATTGTGTCGGGCCTCTTCTACTTTTGGGAGGCCTACTTAAGCCAATGAAAATGCGACAAGTTAGATAGGACAAAAAAATGGCTTGGTAGGGCAAAAATAAGTTAGGTAGGACAATTTATATGACAAAGTTAACAAGGACATATATTTTATAAGTTAATAGTGGTGGATTTTAGGATCTGTGTGGACAATTTATATAATACTTCTTTAAAAAAGAGCGAATTAAAGAAGATATGTGTGGAGGCTTCTTGGTTATGTATAAAAAAAAAAAGGTCTTTCCATATGTTAGAAAAGGTCTCTTAATTTCCAAAGGTCTTTCTCATTTATTGGAAACTTTTCCATGTTAGAAAAGTAAAAGATTTGTTATGTATTAAAAAAAATAAAAGCAAAACCTTCGTCATCTCACAATATTTTGGCCATAAATGAAAATAAACCCCCATTACCAACCATACACTTCCAAACATGAAGACTTCAAAATGAACCAAAGAGACAAGAAACTACTTGAAATTATTATTGAATTGATGTTCAAATTATTATTAATAAACATATCTACATTTAGTACTTAATATTACCTTGAACAAAATTACTTATAATACTTATGTCTAGCAAAAAGGAAAAAAGTTTTATTTTACTTGAAGTAAATGTTACGTTATGCCATGTTGGTAGCTTGGGAATAGAGGTTTGGAATTGGAATTGAAATGGGAACCTAAAAATAGGCCGTGTAGTGTGTAGGAGCCCAGTTCTTTCTTTTTTTTTTTTTTTGCCAGAGGAGCCCAGTTCTTGTGGAACCCAGTTCCATAAAAATGATGGAACCCAGTTCCTTTTCCACATCCATCGAACTAATCCAATTCCATGTAACCCATTTTTTCAGACCCTTGTACCCTTTACATTTAACATATTTACAACTTTGTCCCGTTCATTTTCCTCAACCTTGGTGATGAAGGTCTTTGGTCTAAATGAAACTCTTCTTCTCGGGTGATGAAGATGATGGCTAAGGTGACGGAGGACAGCGACAGCAATGAAGATCTTTGATCTGGTTTTTATTTTTTTCAGATCTCGTTCTTTGTGTTTCTATGTAATGGAATGTGTTTGTGGTGGTCTTGGAGGTTGAATGTGTGTCTACGTTGATTTTGATGGTCGAAGAGGTGCCTTCTTTTATAAACCGACGGAGGTGGGCGACACAAAGAAAGAGAATATTGGAACAAAAATTGGCTTCCGATTGTGCGAATCTGTTAAGTCAATGTCATAAATGGGAAAGAAGAGAATGCTCGCTCTATGATGGAGGTGGTGGTCCACGGAAGTAGGCGATCTGCGACGGAGGTATGCGATCTGCGGTGACAGTGTGCGATGGAGTTGGGACGACGGAGGTAGGCGATTTGCGAAAGATTTTTTTAGTGTATTTTATTATTTTTCATATTAAAATTAATATTTCAATTAAAATTTATATGATACTTCCATGATCATACCAACTATATTTTAGAATCCGTTTTTAGTTGTACTTCTATTTCCAATTCCATCAAAATCCATTCTACCTAACAAACAGGGCATTAAGGTAATTATCACCTCTCTTTTGTGGAAAAGTCTGCTAACAAATTGGAAAGGCATTTGGCAACATATGGTGGAGAAGAAATTTCATACGGTAACAAGAGAAGAAATTTTTCATTTCTCTGGGATTCAAAATTTTTCTTGAATATTTTTTTTTTGTTATAGTAGTTATCTCTGACATAACAGTTAATGAAGCATCTACAAGAGATTATACACATCAATAATAATTATTATTACTTCTATTTTTAAAACATTTTAGTTATAATATAAATTAATATATTCAAATAAATTTATGATGATTGGGAAATTAATCTTTTACTTTGCAGAAAAAATTTCCCCCTAAATTGAGAGGATGAATTCGGGAACTTTTGTGGGACTTTCTCAAACAAATGTAACATACACTTTAAATCTGGACCCTCTACTATGAATAATGTAAAATCATGATATACATCAATAGAAGTTCAATAATTATTAAGATTTTACAGCAACTCATCCTGCTTAAAATGAAAATCTTCATGATAAATATATGAAAAAATTTATAAAAAAATTAACCCCTTACCAAAAATTAATAACTTCATATCATTGATATCAAATTCTCCTTAATCAACACGCATATAAACCAAATTCTTTTACAGTGTACCACATATATTCAAAACAAAATTATGTGGAGGTCAAAGACAACCTTTCATAGTGAAGATATGTGAGATGAGGAATCTTTTACTTTTCTTGTGTGGAAAAGTTTGCCTATATATTAATAAAGATTCACAAAACCACTACACAGACTAAAGTTTTTCAAACATATATAGAATTATTGGAACTAGACATGATATATAGTGCTTATAGAGAAAATTTTAGGTAATAGTTTATGATTATTGTTAAACTCGCGAGTTGTCTGAGTTTGCCATTTTATTGTTTTAGTTTATAAAATCCGAGTTAGCAATGAATTTGATTAAACTCGATAACTGCCTTCTAATTTACCATTTTAATGTTTCTAACTTACAAAATATATTGTGTCAACTGGCTTCTAAATCCGTGTTATTTTTTTGAATTTGATTATATTCAATGACTCTATATAAATATTATAAAAATTTATTTGTTGAGTATGATAAATTATGGATGTTGGTAGATTTAATTTTAATTATTTAGATTAATTATTTAATCATATTCTTTCGATAACTATTTTTTTGACAATATACCGGGAAAGAAGTAATGTGACGGGATGACTTGTATGACTACAAAGTTCACACAATTACAAAGCATGCGGAACTGGTGTAAGTTTCTAGAAAATAGATTTAATAACTAAAAAGTCCTAACGACAAGTGGTTAACATAAATATGTTGTCATTTGCTACACGAAAATTTGTCAATTCATGCTCGTCGTCATCAAATTTGTGGGAGATTAAATCCCTTCCTTAAAACTATAAAAAATGAAGCAGATCAATGTGACGAATATTGGTTTGATATCTAAGGTGTAATCTTTTTTGTCAATATATCTAAGCATATCAATGGAGTTGTTTGTCTAATCATCATTTTATTGTTGGCAAAAAAGAAAAAATAGTCATGGGTAATATATAGTTAGACAATAGCAACAAAACCTTATTTTACTAGATTGAATCTGTTATATAAATCATATGACGCTATTGAGTTTTATCAGAACCACATCTTTGGATTTGTTGTTAAATATAATATTTTATATTTTCCGTATCTAACGCTTAAAAATTTCTCAATTATATAAGGAAAGCTATCAATTATTAACAGCTTCACCGAGGTAACGCCCTTATCAGAGGCCATTACGATTTATTTGATGGATTCAATGTCCCTTCCTAATTTCTTTCTCCATCCTTCTCAATATCCGCTTACTCTCCACTTAATGTCCCATCATTAGATCAAATTTTGAAGGTTGATACTTGAGAATGGTTTAGATTTATTCTGTAAAATTATTTTTGTAACATCAAATAATAAAAGTAGATAAATAAATTTATACTGAAATATAATGTGAATAATTTATAATAGGATAATTTTATTATATTAAACATTATAATAATATTTTCTACGTACTGTTTATTATGGAAACTTGCTTTAACCATGGGCATTACTTGGAGAAGTGTTGAAGAAGGATAGTGGAGACACTCATCTCCCTAATTTACTTTTTCCAAGTCTTCTTCCTTAAAAAAATTTTATTTGTCCAATGGAATGAAGTCACCGTCAACCATTAATGGCTAACTAAAATTTTAAATAAACTAAAAGTGAATAACATTAAAGTCATTCACTTTTTGCAAGTCTTTTCTTATATAATTCTTTATAAGCACCATGCCACTCTTTCTCAATCCCACACGGTATTGATCAACGAAGGATAGTATGCCTCCGTGTCCATCACTCTAAGAAGAGATTCGAATCTCACCTTTTGTTTTAATAATATACAGCTAAGTTAGATGTGCCACATTAAGGTGGTTCTTGGGACAAGAGGTAGACATGCATGAAGATTTAAAAGGTTGGAATTTGAAGAAAGAAATCATGAAAAATCATTACTAGTTTGAAGAACTTTATTATCAATTTGGTTTGAATAACCTTATGTGGCTAAATATGGTTTAGTTTATTATCATTACTTGGAGAAGTGGTGAAAATGGTCAGTGGAAACACTCCTCTCCCTAATTTTTAGACAACTGAAAATGTTTGTTAGCATGTGAAAACGACCTTTTAGGAACACTAGGTTGTTAAATATACACTTTAACCTTATTCATAAACTAATGGACTTTTAACAGACTTAATGAGGTTGTTTTTCTTATACATTTACAATAAATAATGTGTATTTAAAATGTGCTCAAAACATTTTTTATCCAATCCGCTCTCTCAGCAACACATGATTCTTAAATGTGCACCTTAACACTAAAAAGAAAAGGAAGAAGGAAAGAGGAATTTTTTTTTCAAAAAAAAAAAGTGAGACCCACCAATAGAGAATGAAGCAGGGCCAAGAAGAATGTGGAAAATTTAATGGGAAGTGTAAAAAAAAAACATTACAAAGAAAAGAGGAATAGGAAGGGATGACTTTAAGTTTATAAAAAAGCGGACGGCATTTCAAATTTTGGATTTGATTTAATTTAATGTCTTGGCTTTTGACATCAAACTCCCTGCCGTTACTTTTGCCATTACGTTAGTGACAAAAATTATCATATCAGATTAAAGAGGATAACTTGATATATAGGGTGGATTTAAAAATTAAAAACTTAAAATGTCATAGAGTTGTATGTAATCGACATATAATTTTGGCAATACGGTATATATATTATATCATAATTTTTTTCCCACGTTGGACACCACATTATCCTCATTAAAACCTTATTCAATTTTTGAAAACAATTCGATGATATCAAATATCAATGTCAATTGTGCACTTTTCTTGGTTCATCTTCTCTCAATCTCTAAAAGTTTTTTTCTTTTTGATTTAATGGAAAACTATTCCTCATCTGTTATTTCCTTTATGAAGTCTCTTACTTTTTGTAAGTCTTCTATTTTAAAAAAAATTATTTGTCCAATGGAATGAAGCCACCGTCAACCATTAATCGCTCGCTAACTAAAATTTTAAATAAACTCAAAGTGAAAACCTATAACATTAAAGTCATTCACTTTTTGCAAGTCTTTTCTTGTATAATACTTTATGAGAACCATGCCCCTCTTTCTCAATCCCACACGGTTTTGATCAACGAAGGATATACTATGCCTCCTAGTCCATCACTACGAAGATTTTCGAATCTCACCTTTTGTTTTAATAATATACAGCTAAGTTAGGTGTCTCACATTAAGATGGCTCTTGGGACAAGCATGCATGAAGATTTAAAAGGTTGGAATTTGAAGAAAAAAATCATGAAAAGTCATTACTAGTTTGAAGAATTTAATTATCAATTAGGTTTGAATAACTACCAAGAAAAAAATGTTTTATTTCTAAAAATTTTCCTATGGATTTTGACCAAAAACCTGCAAGAAAAAATTTTCTTTAAAGTTCGTGAAAATTTATTTTCCTATTGATTTGAAATACGCAGGTAATTACCTGTGAATTTTCCTACGGCTTTTTCCGCAGGTGATTGGGAAAAATTTAAATATATATATATATGAATTTAATGACATTTTTCAATATCTTACAAGCATCAGAAACACACAAAATATATGAATTGTAAATTTCAAAGAATAATATAAAATACATCAAACAAGTCTTGATTACAAGATATAAATCCATAAAGAGAAACATAGTTTGTTTGGCACTTGAAAGAAACACAAATAAAAGTGTTCTAACATGTCATAAATTCTAATCACCATGTTCATCATTGGCAAGGGTGTTGTAAGTAACTGAGTTAGGTTTGATTCCCTAAATGGCCATGTCAGATAGAAGATAGTGAACTCTGTCAATGGCAAAAATGTGCAGATATGGTTTAGTGAGGATTGAATAAGTCTGGACATCTAGCTGGCAATCAAGACTCTTCATCTCCTCAAGAATAGAGAATGCTCTGTCCAAGAGACCACTCCTGCTGTAGGCAGATAACAATGCAATGTACGCTTCACAGGACACATAACAACCATCATCAACCATTACTTGAAAGAGCTCATCTACCGAGCTGATTTTTGGGCAATCTACTTCTTGTTTCTCCCTCTCTTCATCTTTTTCAGATTCGCATCCCTTCAAAGCAAAATCTTCAAAATTCTTTGAACAACACAACCAATCCTTTGATCAGCACAACCAAAACTCAACACCAATGATTTGACAGCAAATACATTTAAAAGCTAGAGGGGAAAAAATCTGCTACGTTATACAATGAACAAGAGCTTTGAAAAAGAGAAAAAGAATGATGAATCAATTAATCAGAGCCTGAGACTCAATCAATCAGAGCTTAAACAGAAAAAGAAAATGAATAAGTAGAAGACTTCATGAATTGATGAGTTATACAATGAAATAATCTACAGCATAAAATTTCAAAAATGAAAGGTTGACACTGGCAGGTTCAACCCAAAAGTAACAAGTTAACCATGATATTAGGCAGCTTCAGAATCAAACTTACAGTCATGAAAAGCCGAGTGAAACTAGGATCATCTATTCCATCTTTGAGGGGGACGTTAATGGCATAAAACTTGCCCTCTTTTTCTCCTATGTACTTCAATGCAGTAAAATCAGTTTATATCATTTCAGTCTATAGTGTAGCAGGTATGATTCAAAGAATGAAGAAAATTCAACTATAGCAATTAACAATAAGATCCAGACATAATTGACACTTTGAACCAGACTTCATAAACCACAGTTGTTATGAGTTTTTTTTTTTTTGGTTATGGCTCTTACAGTCTAAACATAGGAGGTTAGCTATTGAGTTCTTAATATCTATTCTTCTAGCTCCTTTAAAAGTATATTTCAGGATAAAGCATATGGCCCCGGGCTTCAATGGAAGCAAGCTAATAGAAGCAATCCAAGGAAGAGATGCTTGAGATCTGCCATGTACAAAGATGAAGGCTTGCTAGATAAGGGGCTTGAACTTCTCCTGCCTTTTGGACGTCGTAACAAGTCATTTGAACCACCACCATTGATTGGCTTCCCTATATGTGAAACACTTCCACCATGCTGTACTTTATTCACTCTTTGTAGTCTTCTTTGCTTGCTTGTTTTGCTTGATCCCATGATCACACCATACATATCTCCATATCCCAGTAGAACAAATATAAACGTGTTCTAATGTTCAATCTTTAGTTAGGATTTCAGTACTTGGATCATTTCGATTTATGGTATTTTAGGCATAAATGTGATGAGCCCAGTAATGTTGTGGGCCATACTTACAGAAGGAGGCAGCCCAACTCAAGTAAGACACTGCATGGAGAAAGGACCGAGAGTAAGGGAGAGAGTGGTGGGCCCAGGGAGAAGGATGACAGTGGCAAGACGATTATCTAGGGTTGTGTGCCAAGGAGGAAGGGATATGGAAATGGTATAGGACTGACCTGTGGAGAGTTCCTGACCTCTCAAATGTTGGGAATTGCTGCTGTGATTTGATTCTGTTATTTTGCTGTCTGGTTGTAACTGGGACTGCGGGTAGTTAGCTCATTTTCCCTATTCCTCTTCCAATTTCCTGCTGAAGAGGAGTTGTAGCTGACTCTTTTGGACCTTTTCAGCTAATAATATAAGCAGTTCCATCACTTGGTATCAAAGCGGGACGTTTCCATGGATGGTGAATACTAGGATGGAGGCAAGGCTAAAGAGTTTGGAGAAGGCTGTGTATGAGCTACAGGGGATGAGGCAGTTAGTAAATGAGCTATAAAGGGCCTTTGTCGAGGCTCTTGAGGAAAGAGCTGCTATGCAAGTCGCGATAACCCAACTCCATGGGAGAAGCGATAACATTTGTAGGCTACTACAGGAGCGACTACCAGGAGGACAGGGGGTACCACCTCCACATAACGAGGAGCACGAAGGGGAAGTCAATACTGAAGAGACTGTTAACAAGGATGGGCAGAAGTAACGGCGTCTGGAGATGCCGTTATTCGATGGAGAGGATCCCGTGGGCTGGACGTTCAAGATGGAACGGTTTTTTGGTGTGAATGGGATACCTGAGATAGAGAAACTCGACGCAGCCGTGGTGGGGCTGGAAGGAAGGGCCCTTAACTGGTTTAAATGGAGAGAAACACGAACACCGGTGGCGAGTTGGAGTGAGCTCAAGCAGGGAGTTATTCAGCGCTTTCATGCGACGGGATTGGGCGATAACTATGAGCGCTTAGCTGGACTGAAACAGAGTGGAACGGTGCTAGAGTTTAAAGAGATGTTTGAAATGATTTCAGCAACTCTTAGTGATGTAACGAGGAGACACTCATGGGCATGTACATGAATGGGCTCAAGGAGGAAGTGAAGGCTGAGGTGAGGATACTTAGGCCTAAGAGTTTGAACGAGCTCATGGACACTGTATCTACAGTGGAGGGTCATAATGAAGCTCTTGAGAGAGCTCGGCAGCGACTGCGTCGAGTTTATCCCATCGACTGGTGAGAGGATATCTGGGTAACAGGCTTTAGTGGTGCTAGTCGATAGTAGAGCCACGCACAATTTTATTTCCCATCGACTGGTGGAGGAGTCGAATATCCCTGTGCTGCCTACTAAGTTGTATTTAGTAGTTGTGGGTGACGGACGAAAAGTCTATGAAAGTGGTAAGTGCGAAAACGTGCGGCTGCACCTGCAAGGTTTCAACATAATACAGACATTTTATCCTTTTCCCTTGGCCAATATTGACTTAGTCTTGGGAATCACTTGGCTAGAATCTTTGGGTGAGGTTAAGGTAAATTGGGGGTAGCTCTATATGAACATAAAAAATGCGAACCAGTGGTTGTGCTTGAAAGGAGATCCTATTATAATTCAGGTACACTCTACTTGTCGGGCAATTAAGAAGGCACTGAAGGGAAACTCCGAGGCCTATGCGTTGGAAAAAAGCGCTGTCGAACTGCGGAAAGGGACAGAGACAAATACCCCATTGATAATGCCAGCTGATGTACAGGACTTACTATCATGATACAGCGAGGTGTGCACACCTCTCCCACATCTACCTCCTCACAGAACTAAAGATCATTCTATAATCCTGAAGGAGGGGGCCAAATATGTAACTTGCATCCCTACCGCTACCCTTACAGCCACAAAACTGAAATGGAGAAGATAGTTAAGGAGATGATTGAAGCTGGAATTATTAGACCCAGTAATAGCCCTTTCTCTAGCCCAATGCTCTTAGTGAAGAAAAAAGATGGAAGTTGGCATTTTTATGTGGACTATAGAGCTGTAAACAAGGTTACAGTCCCAGACAAGTACCCTATTCCAGTAATCGATGAACTATTGGATGAATTAGGGGGAGCCACAATCTTCTCCAAGGTGGACCTTAAGTCGACGTACCATCAAATAAGAATTAAGGCTGGGGATACAAGTTTCAGATCACACGATGGGCACTATGAGTTCTTGGTCATGCTTTCAGTCTTACCAATGCTCCTTCAACTTTCCAATCGCTCATGAATGATATTTTTTGGGATTATTTACGAAAGTTTGCCTTAGTGTTTTTTGATGACATTTTTGTGCATAGCAGGGATACCCGAACACACATGGAACACTTGGAATCTATTTTCCACAAGCTGCAACAACACCAACTAGTCATCAACCCCAAGAAGTGCAGCTTCAAACAACAACAACAACTGGAGTACTTGGGACATCATTTCTACTAAATGAGTTAAAGCCGATCCAACAAAAATAGAAGTGATGATTACTTGGCCAACACCAAAGGATCTTAAGGGGCTGTGAGGATTTTTAGGCCTTTCAGGGTATTACCGCAAGTTTATCAAGGAGTATGGGAAGATTGCTGCACCACTCATTGCCCTACTAAAAAAAGAATGCATTTAAATGGGAGGAGGTAGCACAAGCTGCTTTTGAGAAGCTGAAAAATGCGATGGTTCGTGCGCCAGTGCTAGCGCTGCCCAACTTCCAGTTGCCATTCGAAATTGAAACTGATGCATGTGGGGCGGGAATAGGAGAAGTCCTTATGCAACAACGTAAGCCTATTGCCTTTTACAGCCAGCAACTCTCAAAAAAAGCACAGCTCGGATCGATTTATGAGAAGGAATTAATGGCGATTGTGTTTGCAATTAAAAAGTGGCAACATTACCTGGCCGCCAAACCTTTCATCATTTAGACTGACCAAAAGGCTCTTAAATACTTGTTGGAACAGCGGGTGATTGATCCTGATCAAAAGAAGTGGGTCTCAAAGCTGATGGGATACCGATTTGAGATACATTACAAACCTGGGAAGGAAAATAGGGTAGCAGATGCACTGTAAAGGAGAGACAATTCAAGCATGCACCTCAATGCTTTCTCTCTTTGGCAATATGGAGGAATAGAGGACTTTGAGACGAAGGTAGCACAAGATGACAAACTCTATGCAATTTAGCAGCAAGTATTGCTGGGGATAGCAGCACCTGTTGGGTACACCTTGAAAAATGGGTGTCTAATGTATAATGGCAGGTTAGTGCTACCTCGGGGTTCTCCTAAAACAACGACACTCATTAAGGAGTTTCATAATTCACCTATGGGAGGGCACTCAGGGTACTTGAGGACTTACAAACGGATGTTAGAAATGGTCTGTTGGGAGGGCATGAAGAAGGATATACAAGACAATTGAAATTGTGCCCTTGAAAAATGGGCTTATGGTGAGATTAGTCCACTGCCAACTCTATATAGGCCTACATGGTCGCACGCAAGAACAACCCAACATAAGTTTTATTTCTAGGGTTTATTCGAAATTTAAATATATGTGTATATATGTTGAAATTCGAAATTGCACAATATTATGTAAATAATATTTGTGTGTTAGTTTAATTTATTTGATAAATTAAATAACTAGCATCAATTTAATTTATAAAGATAAATTAAATCTGTTGGCTCATTATTTAGATTAATTAAATGGATATGATTTGATCAGATCAATTTAATCCAAATTAAGATTGCAAAAATTTGAATTTCACATTTTGAATTTCAAATTTCAAGATTAGATCTAGAATATCTTTTGAAATCTGAATTTCAAGATTAGATCTAGAATATCTTTTGAAATCCGAATTTTAAGATTAGATCTAGAATATCTTTTGAAATCCGAATTTCAAGATTAGATCTAGAATATCCTTTTGAAATTCGAATTTCAAGATTAGATCTAGAATATCCTTTTGAAATTAAAATTTGAATTTTTCAATATTAATAAAAGATAAATCGTTGATTATGATGCACTCTATGAGCTTATAAATATAAGTGCTTGTGAACAGAAGAGGCATCCCATTCTGAATTTGAATTCGCTCTTGAGCCACAAAACCCTAGAGAGAGTGAAACAAAGAGGCGCTAGCACGCTGCTATTGTTGGAGACTGTTCGCGTGGATACTGGTAGAGGGAGGCGATTGAAAGAACGTCGGCTCCTCGTGATCGGAAGCAAGAGCACAGAAGGTTGTGGAGTTCGAAGAGATCCAGACGTAAAGGAAAGGACAATCTCAAAACACAAAAGGTACGCCTTCATCTCTTCGATCTAAATGCCTTTGACAGATCCGTACTTGGGATTAGAAAATTTTAAATTCCGCTGCTTGTACGTCCTAATCCCAACAAGGACCAGGTTGCAAAGTGTGAAGTTTGTCAGCGTAACAAGTATGAAGCTATCAGTCCTACTAGGTTGTTGCAACCTTTACCTACTCCCCAACAAGTTTGGGGAGACATAAACAAATATTTTATCATAGGCATGCCCAAAATACAGAAATGTGACACCATCATGGTAATGGTGGATAGGCTTACTAAGTTCGCTCATTTTATTCCTCTTTCCCACCCCTTTACTGCTAAGGAGGTGGCTGAGAAATTCATTGCTGAGGTGGTGAAGCTACATGGGTTTCCTAAGTCCATTCCGATAGAGATCGTGTCTTCATCAGTCAGTTTTGGGGGAGCTCTTCATTCAATCGGGAACAACTCTGAAATACAGCTCGGGATACTACTCTCAAACTGATGGCCAGACAGAGGTGGTTAACCAAAGCCTTGAGACTTACCTCAGATGCTTTGTTGGAGAATGCCCCAAGAAGTGGATCAGCTTGTTACCATAAGCTGAATTTTGGTTCAACACTTCCTACAACTATTCCTTGGGGACAACACCTTTTAAGGCACTATATGGGCATGACCCACCATCCATTTTTAAGTGGAATGAGGACACCTCGATGGTGGAAGAAGTTAATGCGCAGCTGCGAGAGAGGAACACAGCCTTGCAAAAGTTGAAGTTTCATTTGGAGCAAGCTCAACACAAAATGAAGGAGCAAGCTGATAAAAAAAGGAGGGATGTTGAGTTTCAGGTAGGAGACAAGGTCTACTTGAGGATACAGCCCTACAAACTCAGGAACCTAGCTAAGAAACAACATGAGAA
>JANTPZ010129672.1:0-18651 GCA_025593235.1 Vachellia pachyceras
GTATTTCACAGTTCACACCTTTGACCAAGAAATAGGAGCCTTCACAACAGGTTTTATAGTTGCATACTTGACTGGCAAATACTCAACTATCTCAACGTAAGGTTTTAGAACTTGGATGAAGTGCTTCCAGTCAAAAATATCTTTAAAGCCACTGAAAAATATTAGGCACGTTACATTTTGGAGAAAATGATATGAGAGGTTTACTTGCAAGCACCACATTTATCAAATCAAATACTGACCTTGGATCAGTCCAAAAGGATTCATGATCAAGTGATGGAAGGACAAGGGTGGCATTCATAAGCTTTGCCACTGCAACCATGTCGCATATCTGTAAAGCCGGTGAAGCTTCTAAGAATTAGCCAAGAAAATGTCATTGAGGAAAGAATCATTGAAACGATTAGGAAGCTTACTCCCGTTCTCATTTGATTCAAGCCGCCATTGGCATGAACAACCAGATAGCCATTTGTTTTTGCGCCTGAAGAACGTACAAGTGGAAAGAGGAGTCAGCCAAACTTTCACTTAGTATTTAGCGCAGCCATGCTTGACAAAAGTCAAGAGCAATTATACAAACCATTTCTATTCCTGGATCGAGAAATGCATTTGTAATAGTTGTCGCTATTGGGCTTCATCCATATCTCTGGAGTCTATTAAAAATTAAAGACAGAAGATAATTATGCCATGAGTCCAATCAATCTAAAATTGGTATTAAGTGAACTCAATTTAGAGACAGTCTATAACACTAATATTTCTCCGTCGTATACAAGCAGGAGCTGCTAGTTATTAACAAGAACAACATTTAAAAATCAAGAAATTAAAGAACATCCAAATATTATTATCAATCAAATCAACACACGCATGGGCTGCCATATGACAGAATGAAAAACCCGAACGAGGGAAAAAAATTCAAATCCATGAAGTCATAGGAAGCAACCCAAACACGCAAGTGTTTGGTCAGAGCCATCTTGCCAGTGCCTGATATTCAAGGGGCATTTTTGCCGCCATCCTTTGAGTCAACGAATTGAAAGGGCAAACTCTACCAATTTTACTCAGAACGTTACAGCGAAGCATCACCAGCTTTTAAGACCCAAACTCACAACCCAAAAGGCAGAAATTAAGAATGAAACAACTTGATTAAAGATACAAAAAGTCTGACCCCACCCCTCTAAGGGGGAAATCCAAAGAAAGCTAAACAACTAATCAAACCTCGAATTAATATCCATATAAAAACAAAAATGAAAAAGAAGCAATTTGAAAAGTTGAGTGCATCACTAAAATTTAGCTTTTTACTTTCCCGTGATTATACAGGGTCACCCCAAAGCAAAACCCAAGAACGAGGTTGGCTGTTCTGTTTCCATAATTATTTAGACCTTCAAAGTAACAAAATCCTGCACCCCAATTTTTTTCATCAAGTGATTCGTAAAAGGACTATTCATGATGAGCTTATTAGTTTTAAAGATTTCGTTTTCAATAGATTACAAAAAAAACAAAATTAATTATACCTAAAAATTAGAGCCTGGATTCTGAGTTCTATCAGGACATCAATGATCTACATGGAACTTTCTTTCTTTACAGAGGAAAGCGATAGATTCCTGATAACAACGCACTGATTGAAACAATGAGAAAAATTCACTTACAGGCACCCTCTCAAGAACTCGCTTGGGCATGGAGGGCTCCGTCTGGGCCTCGGAGAGAACTCTCTGCGCCGATGCCCAATCCTCTTTAAACCTCTGCAAGATCAAATGACCATGCCCTATACTCCTCCCTTTAACCTCCATTAGACCACCAATCAACACCACCTTCACTATAAGAGGCATAACTACCATGAAAATAAAAATCCCTACAATCTTACGACCCCTGTTCTTTACGGATCTCATCGACTGACCCACCGAGGCAATCCAGAGGAAAAAGTACTCAATGCGAAGGACGAAGGAATCGGGAACGAAGAAGAGTATTCGCATGCGAAGCAAGAGAAAGCGAATCACGGGGTGAAGTTGGCTGTTATGATGGTGGTGGGACCCAGCAAAAGAAGAAGCAGAAGCATTAGAGCCGTTGGTGTCGTCTTGTTCGACATCGCCCAAATCCGAAAAGGCAGTCTGTTTCTCAGCGTCCATATTGTCTGCGACGCGTCGTCTAGTGGTGGTGGGCACCGACTTCCTTGGGCTGGTGTTGCCGCCAGACGACATCGCCGGTGCCGGAAAATTATCGATAAACGGCAATCAAATTCTAAGAAAAAAACTTCCAAAAAAATTATAGAATTCCTCGAAAGAAAGAGTCTCAAGAGGTTTCTTCAATTTTGGCAGTGGGCGAGAGAAAATGAGGGGATTGGAGAGACGTCAGCGAAGGTTGGCGGGTTCGTCTTTGTGAATGGCTGTGTTGGTTTGAGAGGGTGAGACTCCGAAATCGAAGGCGCACAACAGAGCCACAGAGGATGCAATGCGCCAATCTTCCCCCGACTGCAAGCATTGTTATATACGGCACCACCTTGGCACCTTCTCTCATCGTGAACACGATTTCACTCATAGTGACGTATTTGCCCCTGTTTAATTTCCTCAATTGCCTAATTAAAAATTAAATCCCATTTCGCGTTTCTCCGTTCTTTTAATTTTATTTTTATAATGATGAAAATAGGCAAAAATACATAGTACTATATCTATTTAGGAACGCGGTAGAGAAATATTTTTACATAAACTGAGATAAATATATAAAGGAAAAACACTGTTAAACGTGAAATTAATTTTTTAAGATATTCTCAATGAAATAGTGCACATTTGTTAATTTGAATCAGATGATTTTTGTTTGCTTAATTTAGAATCAATGTTGTTTTTTTAAAAAAAATAGGCATATATATATCGTGTGTTATTTTCAAGTAATGTTTAAATAGATAATATTTAATTAAAGATCTAACTAGTATTTGTGTTGATGTTAGGGGTGTTTGGCAAAGCGGTCAAACACCCCAAAAGCACGTTCAACAGTGTTTTTCCGCAAAACGAGACAATCTCCTCCACATATTTGTCTCGACTTATGTGAATAAGCTCATAAGTACTTCTCCACCGCTTCGCCAAACGGACTAACGTAATCAGCCTCTTTCTCTTCATAAATAATATTTTAATAAAATTAGTTACATTTTTACATCCTTTTAACTGATGTAATCAATTTTTTATTTGTATTTTGATTATTTATATTCTATAAACAGAACTTGGGAGATTATTATTAATTTTTACTCGTTCAAGCGACGTGCTTTTTGTTGGATTTATGGGTGATGTAACTTTAATTTATATATGTTTTATAAAGATAGCCACAAACTATATCAATTATTTTTTTTAAAGAAAACGTGTTATTTTATTAACTGAATTTAATTCAGTCAAACATACTTGAGCGTAGAAAACTGAATCCCATGAAAGACTAAACCT
Source organism: Vachellia pachyceras (assembly GCA_025593235.1). Classification (NCBI taxonomy): domain Eukaryota; kingdom Viridiplantae; phylum Streptophyta; class Magnoliopsida; order Fabales; family Fabaceae; genus Vachellia; species Vachellia pachyceras. The sequence goes on from JANTPZ010129672.1 coordinate 3,411, forward strand.
AAAACGGGAAAGGATCCTCTCCACTACTCAAAAAGTAGTGGAGATCTCCACTGCACATCCAAAGGCTGATATTTACCTAAATAATTCCTCCACTTTTCCCTCTTCTATATTTATGGAAATTATTTGAGCGTCTCAAAAGAAAGAAAAAACGATAAATGAGAGCCTTTGGATATGCAGTGGAGATCTCGACTACTTTTTGAGCAGTGGAGAGAATACTTTCCCACCTAAAACAACGTTATTCATAAATAAAAAAGGATGACTTTGCTACGATTGGCTAATTACCCAACTGCTTATAGTTAGAGGTCACTCATATGATACCATTGATATGACCGATGAAAGGAATTTTGCATGAATTACGTGTTGATTTTTTTAAGAATATAATATATATTAAATAAAGATAAAAATTGAATGTACAAAAGTATAATTTTACACTTCATTTTTCATTACGTTGATTTTGCTCTTTTAGATCATGATCCATTTAATTTTTATTACTTTGAATTTTAAGATAAAATTAATGATGTTTAATTTTTTTTTCTAATATATGTTAACCATGATAAAAATGCTTTATAAATACATTCACATGTAGCATGTCTTTCTTTGATTTCTCTGAATACATTCACAATTTCTTATAATATCCAATATTTAATATAATTAACTATTATATTAAATGTTGGATATTATAAGAAATTGTTGTACAGGTACAAGCCAATAGCCATTGCCAAAGGTCATATGACGTTGGCCAAACATTTTTTATAGAGGTTATTGTGCCTTTGTTTAAGATATTTTGATCGTTTTAATAATCATTAAATATTTATATATACACATACATTTAATAAAGGTGGTAAGAGAAGGTAAAAAATAATACAATATTATAGTTTTGTGTAGTTAACATGAGTAATACTAAAAATCATTTAAATTTTATGATAAATTTAACATTTTTAACCGATTTAATTGATACATATGAATTAATTATAAATATATTAGGATAAAGGCTTAAAAAGACGGAGTTAGAAAGTAATATAATAATTAAAAATTTTAATTACTAATGAGCATATATTATCATTTTTTCATTAGAATTTGTCATTAAATGATTATATAAGTTTTTTGGTAACTCTATTGCTTACTTCTCTGATTCTAATTATAAGTAACTTTTAATATTAAACCTCATTATTTCTATCTTAAAATTTAACAATTTTTTAACTTTATCTATATTCAATATTAATTATACAACATAAGTTGAATTTCAACACATAATAAATAAACAATGAAATTACATACCTAAAAAAATTAATAATCAAATAAAATTTTATCTATCAGCATTATTAATATTTGGGAACCATAATGAATTTTAAAAGAAAAGGTTGCACATAGGGATAGCAATGGAATTTTCAGAATTTAATGCTAAACCGCGTCTTTGAATTCAAGGGGATGAGAACGTGGTGGCATCGTTTCTGAGGGGGACGAAGAGGACAGTGCCATCGCAGCTGTCTGATCTGACCAAACCTTTTCTCGTATCTTTCTGTCGAACATTCCCAGCATCAGAAATGAGTGTGACACGTGTCGCTCCATAGGGAATCGCGTTCAAACCTCCGTACGAAAATCACCGTCTTTTCCCGCTGTCGGTTTCCCTGCCCCATTCGGCCCATTTCCCTACTCCACCGTTGTTGAGGTTCATCGTGATCCTTTTACCATTCCCCAGCCGTTGGATTCGGGACATGTCGGATTGAAGCAACGGAAGAGAAGCGAGAGAGCATGAGAAGCACTGTGTTCGGGAAGTAGCTCAGTTATATTCCGTAGTTAAGGCGGAAAAATGACAATCTGGTTATGGCCGATGATCTGAAATGCCAGCACGTTCTGTGGGTGACGCGGATTGTCTTCTGTGTTCTCCACTTACTCCCTCCCACCCACCAGTCCACCACACTAATTTCCTACATTTTAATTTAAAAGAAATACTTAGTTACATAGACGGGTCTAAGTATAAGCAAGTGGATGCAGACACTCGTATCTTCCAAAAAATTAGGGATATATTCATACTATGTAATTTATTGTACATCCACCTATTTACTAATTTTGAATCAACTAAATTTTTACTCAAATTCTTCTAAAAATATATTAAAAATAAATCACATTTATTTTAAACCCACTAAATTTTAACTCAAAATATTCTTAAAATATGCGTTGATAATGGTGAAATCGCAAAGAAAACAATTGTAAGATCAATTTTTATAGTTTTTGTACAATTTCATCAATTGTATTGCCACATTTTTAAAAAAATTAATTTGTACCCCTTGAGTCAAGGTACAGAGTACGTCACTACTTAGTTACTCCAAGATTACCATCTCAACTCTATCCAATAACATAGCTCCACGTCATATAATTTTAATACACATGTCAGCCAACTGGCTAAGTATATTTCTAGTTTATATAAATAACTCCTAAAGTTAAGCTGGTCAAACTGGCTGCAATAATTTTATCCCAGCAATTAATTAGACTAAAAAAATTTTGTTTCCTAATAAATAAAGGGTGAGGTACAGAGCTTTTTTTCCCGGGAAAAAGAGAAGAATTCAACTAAAAATATATTTTAATTATACATTCGCCCATTCTTTTAAATGTAAAGTTAAACTATCATTGATTAAATAATTAGGAGGACGGAAGGGGCATCCAGAAATAGAGAGGAATGAACTTTAATTACATTAAATAAGAAATCATCCAAAAATATATTATTCCTGTGAATCAAAGCTGAAGTCCAACAATATTCGAATCTAACTTAATAAAAATTTAAATTTGATTGTGGATGAATGAATGTTTACTCTTATGTTCTAAAAGTAAAAATATAAATTCAAGTAAATAAATTTTATGAACCCCTCTACTTGGAATAATCCAATAGCAGCATTTTTTTTTCAATTCTTAAAAAAAGCAAAAATAGTTTTAAAACAAAAATAGCATCATTGTTCTTCACTCTTTTTTTTTTTCTTTTCTGAAGAAAAGTGTGAACATGACCGCGTGGTTTTGGTATTTGGAGGGGGGCACGTTCTAATGGTTGTAATCAAAGGTGTAAGGTGGATTTGGGACAAAATAAAGTGCATTAATTAATTAATTAATATTAATTAATAAGGAGATACCAAATAACTAATAGTTCTTAATTAAAGTTCGTGATGAGTTGTCCTTCCATGAAGCTGTGACAGGTACGTGGCATATCCGCCGTTGGCATCTTCCATTTTTTAAATCAATGATTTATATCTTATTTAAAATTAATTATCAGATTATTTTAACTCTGTATAATTTATAAAAAAAATTGCTGAAAAATCCACCATTGCCAAATTTAATACATGCATCTTAATTCTGTTAAAGGATCCAATGCAACTTTCCATGTGAAATTCCTTCAATTGTGTGTAACATATCTTCAATTGTATGTAAAATGAAAAGTATATGCGTATACCTAATGATATATTGTGACTCGTGCAAGGACTCAAGTCCTTACGTACCTTTATACCCTGTTTGGTATGATGAAATTGGGTATATGGAAATGGAAATGAAACCCAATTCTATCATACAAGCATGTTTGGTAGTATGGAAATGGAACCCAATTCCATTTCTATATCCACCAAAACCTCATATTTGAATTCCATCTCCCAACCTAAGATTTGTAATTCAATGTTTGCAATTCCATTTTTGCCCAGCAATCATGATTGCACCAACGACACCTTTGACACGACGACGACACCAACGAGCACCTCAGAGCATGACGGCCCATCGACGATGATGGCACTAGGGAGCACAACGAGAACCTCTAACCCCAGCGAGCACCTTCGAGCATGTTGCCCACCAATGATGACGGAACCAGCGAGCACCTTCGAGCATGACGACCCACCAACGATGACGGCACCGACGAGCACCTCCGACCATGAACTTGGAATGAAGAAGAAGAGGACAGGAACGGCGAACTCCGGCGACCTTTGATGGAGCTGGAACGGCAACATCCGGCGACCTCTGATGAGCACATGAGCGACAAAGACGATGATGAACGATGAGGATGAGCACTGGAATTGATTTTTTTAATTTTAAAGGGCATTTTAGTCTTTTTATATAAAAATTAGATTCCATTTCCATGACATACCAAACGTACTTGTAAAACTCATATCCACCTCCATCTCCATCAAAATCAATTCCAATGTACCAAACGGGACATTAGATAATAAACTTTGGAGAGATTTTTCCCGTAATTTACTTCTTTTAAAATCAAATAAATATAGACTTAAATAAGATATAACTTGTAATCTAAAACACAGTTTACAAATGTTAAATCAAGTAAAGAGAAAGTATTAGGTTAAGGAATAAGAATGTGGGGTCCAAAAATGGGTCTTCTTGTTGAAGCAAAGCAAAGAGCGACCTCCCATCATAATGCTGAGCCTCTGCCTAACAGCATCCCATATTAGGATTTAGTATTTCATGATTGAGATTCTTTCCGTTGCTCCATAATTCTATGCAATGCCTTGTTAAAAGAAAAATTTCGCTTTTAAAAATGGTAATCATCACTAATCTCTTTAAACGTTCTAAATTTGTTAAACCGTAATTATGCCTCTAACCACAATAGAAAACAGAAAACACAGACGTTTGAAAGGAAAAACACAAGCTAAGGCTCCAAACTCGCCAGAAAGCAAATAGTTCGAGATCATCATATGCTATGATGTTATTATTGATACTCCTCGGGTTCTTCGTATAAAACTCATTTTAATGAAGAAATTGAACCATAAAATGAGTCTTGTATTAATGATCGGAGGAATATTTATTAAACTTGCAATAAAATAAGCATAAAAAGTTCAGACAAAATAACATATAAATTATTTGAACACTATAAAGAGGTCACTTGGTGTAATGCTTCAGTGAGAAATCTGTTTCTCCATCCAAACAAGAGGGAAGTTGATGAAAGATTCTGTTTGGAAATTCTTTTGGTAACAAGGGTATGATATGTTATATAAATTGAAATTTCCAATACTTCAAATGATTTCATCCATAAAAAATACCGATACTTGAATTCAGAACCTTCTGTGTAATAAAATTTTCAAATACAAGCTTTTTATCTATTTTCCTTAAAACAACAAGAAACGCACCCTCAAATGAGGAGAAAGCGAAAACATGGACCAAATTGCATATGGGATGAAGATTTTCCAGATCAAAACTTCAACCACTCCATGCAAGGACATAAACCCCAACAAAATCTAGCAGGGTAATAATCCTTCATGTACACCTCCCTGCTCTGCCCTATGATATAGAAGCTGAAAGACCGCCTTCCATGAGCCATGGTGACCCGAGTCACCGGGACAACCGAGATGGTGTGCCTCTCGCAGATGACCCTCGCAGTGACAGGTACCGCAGCTCTTTCTGCAATGACTTCAGAGGAGAACTTGTTGAGGAAGAAAGAATCAGCAAAGAAGGCTGGAGTGCATTGCTGTGCCTGAGTATTGCACAACTGAACCCCCTTGGATCTGTGAAAAACCTCATCTGGAACTGATGCCGCTCCACTATTTGCATTTACTTTTCGAGTTGATAGTGTTTTCCTGTAAAATATATAAATGCGCTCTCAATTTGCATTGTCAAAGAAGGGCATTATATGAGGACGGTGAACTTGCCACAAGCAAATTGTAAGAACGGAAATTTCCCAATACTGAACAGGGAAGCTTGTGTTTGAGTTTTCCAACGCTTGATCTTATATATCATATTTCTCTCTCATCACATATTTCATTCATATATAAAAGGTTAGGACCGTTAATACTCATACAAAAAATCATGGCGTAGGAATCAGTTCCAAATAATTTAAACTCAACCCCATGGATCTGTCAAATTAAGCAACCATTTTACCATTCATGTGGTTCATACTTTCAAAAATGAGTCTTCGGGGGGAAAATTTCCCAGTACTTACAAAAGAAGCTTTTCTTGATGAAAAATTAGAAAAACTATAATTCGGAGTAAGTTATTTATTTCGGTCAAAAAAAGAGTAAATTATATATACTTCATTTGATTTTTGTTAATGAAGAAATTGAACTATAGAATGAGCCTTGTGGTTTAAAAATTTCAAATCAGACAAAGCATGATTGCACCTACGCAAAGTGACATACCATTTAACAACTGCTATGCTGCGTGCGAGAAGAGAGCCACTTCCTTTGCAGTTCGGGCATTTAATTAGTCCACGAGACCCACAAGCTGAACAAGGAATCTTTCCCTTACCATTGCATTTAACACATCTGCAAGAAAATTTAATGCAAGTGAACCACATCTATAAATCAGATGCCTTGAAAGAAACTAGTGCAGCCCTGAAATCTTAAGCCTGAATTCAAAATGAAATTCTCATTCTTGTGTTTTGTTCAGTTCTTGTCACAGCATATATATGAACCACTAACACTGTATCGGATCCATCTTTATGAGCAATCAAACCCCTTCCATGACAAGCAAGGCACTTAGCCATCTGATTTTCTTTATAATATCCAGGTTCTTGGTCTGCATTACATACAGGGCAGACAATACTACCCCGTTCTTCACAAGCTGCCAGTATTTACCATGATTTTCGTAAAAACAGATAAAAAGAAAAATGTTAGGAACTAAATAAGTTTTGAATTGTCAAAATGAAGAGCAGATCCCGAATCCTAACTGGTGCATTTCTCATTGACTTCAGAATGAGGAATCTTTTCCCGCACTTCTTTGTATGGTACAAACAGAAGAGGAAACTGAGACCTTAAATCCAATTCCCAGACGCCAAGTTCAGGCCCATTATGCTTTCCATCAATGTTGCCACCAGTGCATGGCTCAGTCTCTTTTATGGTCTCTCTTTCCTCAATAAAAGTATCTAGAGTTCCCACATAAACATTGCAGTCTTCCACAGCATGGATTTTCCATGTTCGAGCAGGACGGCTACCCCAACAATGGCGATGACCAACATAATCAATGAGCAATTCTCGTATCTCTACTTCATCCAAGATTCCCCTGAAAATAGATAATTTATTTTGCACGTTTGTGTGTCAACGCTGACATTTTATGCTAAAACAGGCATGGTCGCATGGATATTATGATGAGTTACTAACACACACACACATCCTTGATAACAAAACATTCTAGTAATCCGATGATCCTAAGATATGATTAAACGGTGAAATCTACAACTGCCTTTCTCACAAAATTCAAACCCACTGAGTATTTATTATATTCTATCTTAAACGATGGCCCCGCTTATAATATTTTCAACCTCAGAACGAATGGCAGTAACCGCTGCAAAATCAACCTGCGCACTTCGCTGCTTCAAGAGCCAAACGATTAGTGCCTTTCATCAACAATTTGTAAATATGCATTTTACTGATCCATGATTTACAGCGTACCTTTATCATGTGACTTTAATTTCGGCAGTTACAGAATACAACCACGACTTCAATAATTTTTTGAGGGCAAAAGCACGTATTTATACAGCTTGATCTACAAATTAATCTTTACATGAACGCTTATGGAGGGGGAAACAAAAATTCCTACAGTTCCCATATCAGTCATACCTCTGGTATTCAGCTCTGGTTCCACTGTTATCTCCTGCATATCCTCCTTGGGGAACAATAGCTTGCTCTGCAACATAGTCTTGTATTTAACATCCAGGCTTATAAAATGCCAATAGAATTTTGAAATAAACTTAAAGCAAGAAAACTTGTACAGTTGTAGTCCATCTTTGCCTCATAATTACAGAAGATGTTGGAAAAAGAAAAAAAATCGATCACATGTTTCTACGAGGATTGTTAGTTTGAAATCGATCATTTCTCCTATCTTCATCCAGTATCAGTACATCCCTGAAATAGTTTTAGATATGAAAGTGTTGAAACTTCAAAATAACAGTATCAGTACATCCCTGAAATAGTGTTAGGACATCAACCTCATAATACTTAACATAGTTGAAATTGAACACGGGAAGGAACAAGATCACCGACCTGGAGGATAGGGCTCAGGCGAGCTGACCAAAGCGCCATGAATGGAGGGAGGGTAGAAATTGGACGAAGCAGCGGCAGCAGAACGGATTTCATCGACACTCACCTCAGTGCCAGCGAATGATGAAGCAGTAGGAATAGCTGATCCCGTCCTTTCCGCATACTGATACGCGCTCCGCTTTCCGCTCTCTCTATCAGACGATCTTGTTTCTATCAAACAAAACACAACCAAAAGAACCCAAAAATGAAAAACACGAGAAACATTGAAAATCATCCATTAAAATTGAAACTTGCAGGCGAAAATTTTACACCCGATAGTAGGGGCTGCTCCATATTGATAATTGACCGCTCTGCGAGAAATTACACCCAGGGATTATTGGGAATGAAAATTTTATCTAAAGTATTTGCCTTTGCCACTAAGGAAGTTGAATTGCCGATAAGTCAAAATGAGAACGTGCCCTGTCTCCTCCAACCGAACGGTCTAAACCAGATCAAATATTAACAAGTAAGGAGGGGGTGGGGTCGACGCTCTTAAAAACGCGGGTTCTTGTTCTTAGCTAGAACAAACAAACCGCGAATTACATAAAGGCCGATTTTTTTTGTTATAGTTTTATAAGAAGTCCGATTTTTGGTCCCCAGTTATCTCGTCATATTGTGGGGTTTCCCGTTCTCTAATTTCCCAGAGAGGCACTTGAACTCTTGAAGGAAAAACCTTGAACACCTCTAAATAATCTTCGCATCTTCCTTAAAGAGGCAGCGAAGGATATCATTATTTCCACACCAGCAAGTATTCAGTACCTAAGAATACTTAACATTTTCAACATACAATTCAAAACCCATACCCAGATATTACCCTTCACCCAAAAGGAACTACTAAAATCAGCTATATATATATATATATATATATATGAAGGATTTGTAAGCAAGAAAAATATAAATGAAATATTGATCGATATTATCAACTAGCACACGCATGCATAACAACAGGCGTTCATTATAAACATCCAAATATGATGATAATGATAAGGCTTCTAGGTTATACAACGCCTAGAAGACTTCGAATAATGTCCCTTCCCAGAGTAACAATACAAACAAAGGTTCAAGCTTTGGCTTGTTTCTTCGGCTTCTTCATCACGACGTAGGAAGGACCATTTGGCAATGCAGATTTTGATGTCAAAGATGCTCCCAAAAGATTTAGTGCATGAACCATGTAGGATAATAAATACTGTTAGATTGCATTAATAAGAATCCGAATGCAGGATTCTGTTCCAAAAAACTAAAAAATTTGTGTCAGGTTTCTACACATACTTGGATTTCTCAAGAACTCGGACTTTCCAGAGATCAGTCAAGAATTGATTTTTACCTCAATCAAGCCAATTTTCACCTGAGGCTCTTCAAAATCGTCGAGAGGGATATTCAATTTCTGCAGAAATAAGATGCTTGACGTAGAAGTCAATGGCAAGACTAGAAGGTCATCCGTAATAACAAAAAGTGACGATCTCCTCACAAATCCCGTAGCAGCTTATCTTCTTCCATCACCAGATCTTGGCTCTAAAGTTTCATGGCCTCCCTCGTGTACCTTAAAGCGTCCCCTTTCTTGGCCACATAAACTATGTTATTCTAGGGTATAACTCTTTAAAGTACTTAGGAATTTTTCCTTTGCCGAGCTCTAGAGGCTGCCTCACACAACCATGTTGAGAAGCCACCTTTCACACTTTGGTACAGATTTTGCATAGATCCCAGAGTCATATTTGCATCTAAAAGCTTTAGAATGGATCCAAGAGGCACGGTGAGAAAGCTGAATAGTAAATCAGAGAAATCAGCCTCAACTTCAGCATACATGATTTTGTTCATTTACTTGCTCAATGTTATCTTGAGGTCAATGGAACAGTCACCTACAAGTGGAGCTTGTCTAGGAGTGAAAGAGGACTTGGACTTAGAACCACCATCATGTTCGTCAGCCAAGAATAAATCACTGAGAGGAGATTTCGAGACCAAGGTGCGCTTCAACAAGTCCATAATCTAAAACATAAACATGTAAATTTATAACTTCTAAGAATTAAAAATAAGTGTAAGGGAAACAAATGAATGCGAGAATTAATAGATACCTGGTTTAAGCCAACTTCTGAAAAGATTTCAGTGAGCTTAGTGAGGTCTGTGTATCCAAGTTGGACAAGTTGTTTAACAGTGTTGCATGGTAAATTTGAATAACCGTTAAATCATCTAAGATCAAATACATAGGGTCTCCTCTAATAAAAACATCATCTCACAACTTGCTCCTGTAAAAGTACTTAGCCATTTTCCACTACTCTTACCGCGGAAACCGCAAATCAAATATTTGGCGGGCTCTGTGTCATCCACATTAAATCTTAGTTTTTTGCAAAGCTTTTCACATGGATTACGCGGACACAGTAACATTGTCTTGCAGATTTCGTTCCAGAAAACCCATGCAAAGACAGATTTGGATAGGCTTCTATATATATATATATATATATTACGCTGATGGTAATCGGACGCATCAACACTAGTTATACATCTAAGTCAAGGTACCTGTGTGTTAAAATTTTTCACATTTTGGTAGAGGTTGTTGATGCAACCAATCTCTGCTGACAGAAGCCTAATGATAGTTCCCAGTGGAAGGCTGAAGAAACCGAAGAGAGTCTATGAAATCTCTACTTGCTTCGGCCACAACCACTATGTTCCTTTCTTTGTCGTCAAAAAGTCTCAAAGGAAATGAAGGATCTTGCTTGGAAGCCACAGTTGCGAGCAAGGAAGAATTTTTCAAATAGGATTCTGCTGATTAAGGATGGCGTTGGCCGATTAAGAATTGTGATTTATATAGCATTAGGATAGTAGGGAGTTCCATGAACAATGAGCTAGACAAATCTTCACTTTCTGTTGATTCATGAATCTGTCAAAAATTATCATGTTTACTATATGGATATTAATTATAAAGAATATCAAAAGGTGCATCAATTTCTATTAATGTACATTTTAATATTTAATGCAAATATATAATTATGAAAATGTGCATGTAACTAATACTTGATCATGGTTATAATTATTTTATGATTCTTCATAATCTTTTTTGATATTTTATGTTAAATTGTGATTATTATCATGAAAAATTTTAGGGATAAGTATAATTTTTGGTCCAAAAGTTTAAATTGAAGAGCAATTTTATTTCAGAAGTTTTTCTAAGAGCAATATTATTCTAAATGTATCAAAAGTATAGCAATTTCACCAAATAGGTTAAAAATGTTAATTTTAACTCTAGAACCAGCTAGCCAATTATGGGATACGTCCAAACTGACAGCCCAAGCTGGTTCTCTCCCAGCTAATCCTCCTCCACCTCAATGTCGCTTTCATCCGAGTACTCAACCGCCGATTACCTGTTATGCATCGAGGACGCCGCCGACGTTTTGTACTCCAGTAAAGACGCGTCGATCTTCCGCCACCCTTCATCACCGTCATCTCACCCTCCACTTTATTCTCCGCCGTCCGATGAGATCACCATCGGCGAACTCATCGACCTAGAGTCGCACCTCATGCCCAACCAAGATTACCTGCATCGCCTCCGTGACTGTCCGATGGACTTCAGCAATCGCGACAAGTCCATTATCTGGATCTGCAAGGTAGAGGGGTACTCTCGTACTTTTATGAAAGCGACATTTTCTGTTTTCTTGGGTTTAAGAATTGGCTTCTGAGTTTCTTCATCTCTGCACAATGCAGGTGCATGCTCATTACTAGTTTTGTCCAGTAACGGCGCTACTCTCCATCAACTACTTCGCCCATTTCCTCTCGGGCCCTTTTTCTCTTCCGGTACAGTACGGCCAGATTATGCCGAAGTGGAACTATCTGATTTCCTGGGTGAAGTTTCTGACATTTGTTGATTATTTTTTACCATTTTTAATGATTAATAATTGTTTATCTGCTTGTTCTGAACATGGCCGCTGCCAGCTGGGTGGGCGTTTCATCTATTATCAGTTGCATGCTTATCTCCTGCGGCGAAAATGGAGGAGCCTCGAATCCCGAACTTGCTATAGACCTGAAAATGGAGATGAGTGAGATGGGACGAAAGAGGGAGCGAGGAAGAAGGGAGCTGATATGGATGATGACATGGCCTCGAAAAACGACATGGCTATGCTGAAGGTATCATGTAAGTCAAACCGCTTAATGGATAGCGTGAAATTGCTCCTCGAAGAACTTTCTGAGTAGAATTAGTATAAACTAAACTTGCAAGGCAAAAATGTTGCTTGTCCCAAACTTTTATTGTGACAAAATTCATATGAGCCAGTTGTAATGCGTGGATTACTATTTCCATCTCCACTCGCCAATGGAACCTTCAGTTTTCTCAAGAACGAGAAGGCTTGCTTGAGCGACAAGTCAATTGCATGACTTGAAGACAATCCACCAAAATAGGAAGTGTCGTTCACCTCGCAAATCCTACAGCATATTCTATTATTCCATGTTGTTCTCCGTATTCGCAGCTATAAATGTACTAAACTCCTAGAATGAAAATAGAGTTTAGAGATTTAATCCAAGTTTCTGGTGTATATATTACGCTCATTCGAATAAAGTAGAGTAGAAATTGTTTGGTCCGTAGAAGAAAGTAGAATAGCAAATTATTTGGTCCATAAATCCAACATGTGCAAACGTATTCCAGAAATTCTAGAATTCCAGATGCAAAAAGTTCAAGCTTTAACTTCCTCCTTGGGCTTCTCCACGAGGTAAAAAAGACCCTTTGTCAATGCAGCTTCAGATGTCAAAGATGCTCCCAACAGATTCAGAGCCTAAACCACGTAAAATAATTTAATTCACAGTGAAATTGCGGAGAGTCATAGGAATTTATGCATGAAAATGACAAATTTTGCTTTAATAAACAATCATTTCTGGTAGAGTCAATAAATAGGAGTAGATTTTTACCTCATTGGGACCGATTCTCACAGCATGCTGTTCCAAATCATTCAGAGGGGCATTCAATTTCTGAAGAAATGAAATGCTTGAAGCATAAGTCAATGGCGTAACTTGAAGATCATCCTTTACTGCAAAAAGTGCTGGCCTCTTCACAAATCCCACAGCAGGTCCCGTCCTTCCATCAGCACATCTTGGTTCAACCACACACATTTCGGACGCGTGCGCCATCTGATGGCGTTCCTTTGAAATTACTCCATTTTTGTTAGCATAGCACATCATATTTCGGATCACACCAGTGCCATACCAGTACGTCGGGGTTTTTTCTTCCTGGAGCATTAATGGCTGCCTTATACAACCATATTGAGGAGCCACCTTGAGATCCAGTAAAGGTGTGTATGGGGAGCTATAATAATTACTACTACTCCAATAACTTGCGTACCATGTGCTCAGACCGTTGACACTTCTGTAAAGATTATGCATGGATCCCAGCTTAAAATCATTGCCTCCTAAAATCTTGAGAATAGATCCAAGAGGCATGGTGAGGAAGCTGAATAGAAAATCAGCAAAATCTCCCTCTGCTTCAGCATACAGGATTTTGTTCTTCGACTTGCTCACTGTTATCTTGAGCATTAAGGAAGAATCATTCACAAGCACATTCTCTGGAGATTGCGTGGGTCCGAAAATGGACATGTTTTGGTTGGACACACGTCCGAATTGTGATGGAGCTAGTATAGGTCTGAAGAAAGAGGGCATGGGGTCAGATGCACCATCTTCCCAAGTCAAGAATACATCAGTGAGAGGAGATTTGGAGATCAAGGCCCGCTTCAACAAGTCCATAATCTGTTTCACCAAAAAAAAAAAAAGTGCATAATCTAAAACAGAGACTTGTATGTAAGCACATTATTAAAATAATTGATCTGAGAGGACTAATAAGAGTAAAATGGAGATAAAATATACTCATTGGTTATAGAAGCGCAATAGGCTCATGCAACAACTATAACCCATTCGGGTTCAACACTAATCTACCTTTAGCTTTTAAGGTCATGAACTAACCCACTTGGAGATTTGAGAGAGGACCTAAGTTGATTTCTCTCTTAGGGTGATGCTTTAACAATATCCCACACTCCTAAGAACACTAGGATATGACCCTTTGTATAACCAGGGTCACTACTACTAAGATCTTAATATCTACAGCACATCAATAATCAGGTAGCTCAATCAAATCCTAGTTAGAAACTTTACATACCTGGTTTAAGCCAACGTTTGGAGTGACTTCGGTGAGCTCAGTGAAGTCTGTATAGTCAAGTTGGACTAGATGATGAATAGTGTTTCCTGGAGATTTCTCAAGAACCCTTAGATCATCAAAGATCAAATATATAGTGTCCCCTCTAACAAAAACACCATCTCCTTTGGAATTATCTTCCTCACCCTCCATCTTCATCTCCTTATCCATCATTTTCCCACAAGAGCAATCCACTCCTGTAAAAGTACTTAGCAATTTTCGAACACCCCCTCCACAGTAGCCACACATCAAATGCTTGGTGGGCTCTGTGTCATCCACGTTAAACTTTAGTTTCTGGCAGAGCTTTTCGCATGGATTACGCGGCCACAAGAACATTTTCTTGCAGATTCCATTCCAAAGGACCTATTCATACACAAATTTCGCTTCCTTCATAATATTTTGTTTTCTTAAAAATTGTAGATTCAATAATGTTATTATTGCACGTACCTCTGTGTTGAGATTTTGGACACTTTGGTAGAGGTTGTTGATGCAACCAACCTTTACTGATTGATGCGTTTTCTTGTCGGAAAGAAGCCGAATGATGGTTCCCAAAGGAAGCGTTAAGAAGCTGAGAAGAGCATTTACGAAATCTCCACTTGCTTCGGCAACAGCCACTCTTTTTCTTTCTTTGTCCACGAAAAGTCTCAGAGGAGATGATTGGTCTTGCATGGAAGCCATAGCTCAGTCTGAAGTATGATATCAGATATGGAAGTTCTGATTCCTCAAAAAGATTTTTCCTTGACGATGGAATTGGCTAGCTGAATCAAAAAACGGTTTTGATTAATAGTGCAGGGAGAATGGAAACGGAGAAAGAAGTGACGTAGAAGCTTCGTAGGGACAGGCTTTTCTAGCGTTTTTTCCGTGGGTGAGAGATAAGTTAAAAGGCTCAGGTCTGGTACGAATGGCGAAATAGTGAGCTTGAGCTTGCCTTCATGCCAATGTGAAGTGACATATGTGAAGGCTGAACTCATTGGAACCTGCAATTGCCATTCGTTCATCCATCTACTTACTTCACTCCAAAATTCGTTTGCATGCCACGCGCCAGATGATCCCTCATTTTTAAGGAACATTTTCTTTTTTCGTTTTC
>JANTPZ010129673.1:0-11386 GCA_025593235.1 Vachellia pachyceras
AATCTATTAACAGAATCAGGAATAGGCTCACCATTATGGGTAATAGGTGTCCCATCTGCTTCTGTTTTAACAGCAGAGATGATAGTTTGTTTATCCTGAGAAGAAATGTAATAATCCCACCAACCTTTCAATTGTCCAGAGAATCCAGAAATTAAAAGGTTGATTATTTCTTCATCAGTATAATCAAACTGTGTTTGATAGGCAGTGCAGACCATACCTATTTCTTGCATAAGATCTAAAATTTGTTTTTCATTTAGACCATCTATATTCCATTCATAAATGTGGTTTGCATTAAAAGATTTAATCTTTTTTGGTATTTCTTCCACAAGGACATCAGGAGGTGTTGCACGTGGATAGTAAAGTTTGGAAGGTTTTCGCCAAGAAAATTCGTTGATTTTGATTGCGGAAGTTGGGGAATTTTCAGGGTTGGTGTCAGAATCGGATTCATGTTTTCGGGAGACAACCCTTATTTTAGTAGTGCTAGAAGATTGAGGAGTTTCAGGAACAGTTGACTCCATTAAATGTAATCTTTGTTCTGTTTGTTTAATTAAATCAGCTTTAGTTTTTGTTTGGATTTTTGTTCGTATTTGAGGATTAATTTCAAAAGGTTTGAATAAGGGTGTTTGAATATTAGTGGTGTTTTTTGTTGGGGATGGAGAAGATTGTGAGGTTGAGGGAGTGTGGCTGATATGATCTCTAATGATCTGGAGGTATTGGTTAGTATAATTGTTTTGTTCAATAATAATTTTAATGTCTCTAAGATCAACTTCTTGTTCGATGTTTTTAAATTTGAAAGGAGCAGCGATAATAGGATGGCCTTTATCGTCTATAAGTTTAGGAATTTGGACTGGGATTGAAGGAGGGAAGGTTGAAGAGATTGTTTCTTTCGAAGGAGTTTTCCAATCTCTTTTAGCAACATGATATTTGTAAAAAAGGGATAGTTTAAATTATGTTTATGGGCATAAACGAAATGAAGGGGATTAAATTGGGCCAAGGGAAGTCAGCTTGGGAGGAACTGAGGGATGACGGGGATTTTGAGCCCAAGGAGATCAATTAGGGACGTTGCAACTTAAAGGAGAAGAAATAATGGAAATGGATGAAGATAAACCAGCCGATCCCACAGTACCAATTGAGATCTCAATTTTAATCAAGGAAAGGTCAGAACATTTAAGAGAAGAGTTTAGTGGACAGACATGTGGAGAAGCACAGGAGGACGGGTATGGTGGAGAATAGTGAGCTTTTTCTGCTATGTTGCTATGTCTTAGAAATTATTTTAATGATTTTAGTTTGGAAGTGAGAGGGGCGGCCGGAAGAGGTTTACAATTATTGGAAGCCTAAAATTGTGGTGTTAGTGGAGATTAGATGTAGTGGTGAAAAAGCCAAAATGAAAATTAAAACTTTTGGTTTCCAATACAAGCTAGTAGTAGAAGCTCAGGGAATGTCTGGTGGGGTTTGGATTCTCTGGAAGGATGAGGATATTTCTATTCAGCCTGTGATCTTGCATAAACAATTTCTGCACTGTGTGGTCTATGGTTTAGGTCCAAGAGCTTGGTGTTTTTCGGCTGTATATGCTAGCCTAAGAGATAGAGAAAGAAGAGAACTTTGGGAACGGCTGGAAAATATTTCTAAGAATATGGACTTGCCATGGCTACTGGCAGGGGATCTCAATGACATCAGGTGTAGGGAGGAGCAAAAGGGAGGTACTAATCCAAGTAGGAGGAAGTGCGAAAGATTCTGTGAGAACATTGATAAGTGCCAACTCATTAACATGGGTACAGAAGGGCCTAAATTTACATGGAGAAGGCCAAAGGTAGGATATGGGTGTAGACTTTACAAGAAATTAGACAGAGCTCTATGTAATCCAGACTGGAGGAATGCATTTGTTGATGCTATTGTTAAAGTAGGTTGGAGATTACAATCTGATCATCATCCTTTTATTATCTAGCTGATAGGGGAAAAAATTACTTAAGAAGGTAGACCTTTCTGTTTTGAAGTAATGTGGTTAAAGCATAAGGGGTTTAAGAATGTGGTAGAGTCATTGGGGTGGAGGAAAATTTGTTAGTGAAGACTTTGAAGAATTTTGTTCCTATTCTACAGAATTGGAATGTCCATTTATTTGGGCACCTCAAAAAGAAGAAAAGGAGACTAATGGGACAAATTGGAAGAGCTTAAAAGGAAGTGGAGAAGAGACATAGCCCTTATTGGGAGGAAAGAGAGAAGGAACTTCGTGTTGAATTAGAGGATGTTTTGGATAAGGAAGATGTTTTATGGTTTCAGAACAATGGTTGCAAGATGGGGACAGGAATACAAAGTATTACCATGTCAAAACTACTAACAGAAGGAGGAACAATAGAATGTCAATGCTCAAGAATGAAAGGAATGAATGGGTGGAGGATGAAAAAGAAGTGGAGAGAATGGTAAATTCCTTTTTTCAAAATATGTTTAAGGAAGAAGAGAGACCTCGGCCATGGCACCAAACTAAACATTCTTGGCCTAAAATAGATGATGAGGAATGGAGCAGATTGTAGTTCCCATTACAAATGAGGAAATCAAGGAGGCTAAGTTTGCAATAGGTGGTGTGAAAGCTCCAAGAGAAGATGGATTTCAAGCTATATTCTTTCACAAATGTTGGGACTTGGTGGGTAGCAGTGTGTGCCAGTCAATTAAGAACATGTGGATTGATGTTGAGAAAATAAGGGCTGGAAAGAGTTAATCAATTTCGTCACATTTCCTTATGCAATGTGATTTACAAATGCTTGTCAAAAATCATTGTGAAAAGGCTGAAGAAGTTAATGCCTAAAATGGTCTCTCCATTTTAAGTTAACTTTCTTCCTGGACCCAATATTCATGATAACATCACTATAGTACAGGAGATGACGCACTCCATGAGAAGGAAACAAGGGCAGAAAGGTGTTATGGTGATTAAAGTGGACCTGGAAAAGGCTTATGATAGAATGAGTTGGTAATTCTTGGAAAGAGTATTGGGGGGACTAAATTGTCCTCAGGAGATTATTAAAAGAATCATGGTGCTTGTGGAAAATGAGGAAACTAGAATTCTGTGGCACGGGAAGAAACTAGAAGGATTCAAACCTTCTAGGGGACTTAGATAAGGGGATCCCTTCTCTCCCTATCTTTTTGTTCTGGGCATGGAAAAACTTATATGATTCTAGTTAGAGTGAGAGAGAAACAATGGAGAGGCATGAGAGCTGAACAAAAAGGTCCTATATATCACATATGATGTTCGCTGACGACCTGGTTTTGTTTACAGAAGCTAACTCGAACCAAATTGAATATGTTTTGAATTGTTTGCAGGAATTTGAGGCTATGACGGGACATAAAATGAGTCAGGATAAAATAACTATATGCTTCTCACCGAATGTGAAAATCCAATTGAAGAAGGAAATATGCAAAAGGAGTAGTTTCAAGGAAGTGGAGGAGATGGGGAGGTATCTAGGAGCAAACCTCAGGTTTCGTAGGTGCAGAAGAGAGAAGTACAAGATCATAGTAGAGCGAGTGAAGAGGAGACTCCAAGGTTGGAAAGCCTCAAGTCTATTTATGGCAAGAAGAATTATGCTATTTAAATTAGTAGCAAGCTCTATGACCTTGTTTCTAATGCCACATGACAGGGTTCCACTTTGAGTTATTGAGGAAATTGAAAGATAAGAGGAGGATGAAGCACGCAAATGGCATGCATTATCCTAGGAGAGGATGTGTAGACCTAAAGAAGAAGAAAGGATGAGAATCATGAGGTTGAGAGGAATGAACGATGCTTTTCTTCATAAAGTTCTATGGCGTATGCTTAATAACCCAAATGACTTATGAGCTCAGGTGCTATATGGGAAATATGGGAGAGGAAGGAATTTAGATGAAAAATTAATAGTGAAGGGGACTGATTTGAGGCTGTGGAGAGAACTTGCAAAAATGTGTGAGGATTTTAGTAATAATATAGAATGTAGGAGGACTTATAGATGATAGTGAAGGGATTGATGAAGCTGAAAGTAGCAGAGGGAGAGATAAAAAATTCAAGTGGAGGCTATCAAAAGATGGAGAATTTAATATGAAATCAGCATACTAGCATTCCCAATACAACAAGGAATTTCCAAAAATTACCAATGTGGCGTCGTATTTGGAAAGTATATGTATATGAACGTGTCAAAGTCTTCACATGGCAAATGTTGCACAAATGCCTAGCGATGAGGAAGGTTACAAAAAGGTGGGATTGAGGTGATAGAGGCTGTGTGGTATGTGACTTGCAAAAAGAATACCAACTTCATGCATTAAGGGATTGTTCATATACTACATAAATTTGGCGGAGAATTGTTCCTATGCGTAGGATAGTCTCTTTCTTTGGAGCAACATGGCAGGAGTGGATTAATCAAAATGTTAGGAGAAGAATATATCAGGAGGATGAGGGAAATTGGGTAGAGATTTTTTTTAGTGACATGCTGGTTAATTTGGAAGTGGAGAAAGAGGAAAATTCATGAGGAGAATTTTATGTTGCCACAAAATGGAGCTCTAAGGGCTTGGCAAATAGTGGAAGAATGTAGGAAGAGGAGGGATAAGGATCTGTTCATTGAATCCAGAGGTGAAGGGATGATGATTCAATGGACTCCACTGCCTAAGAACTGGTGCAAGCTCAATACTGATGGATGGAGTGCAGTTACTGGAAATAGAGGATGTGGGGGGTAATTAGGGGGGATTGTGGAGAGTGGATTAAAGGTTTCACATTTCAACTACCCGGGAAGGACTCGGTGGATGTTGAATTAATTGGGCTTATAGAGGGGTTGAAGCTCTGTTGGGAGTTAGGATTCAGTCAGGTTATTGCCGAATGTGATGCTAAAAGAGTAGTTCAGGCAAGTCTAGGAACAGAACAACTTACTGGTTATCTGCATCTGCAACGTAATCTGAATAGCTCACTGGAGAGAGATTGGAGCGTCCAGCTAAAGCATGTCCATAGAGAGGGAAATCGTGTGTAGATCAAATTGCTGCTCTAAGCCATTATCAAGGAGTCGAAGAATGATATGGAGCGTTCCACCGGAGGAGTTAGGTCAGATCCTAGAGGAAGATAGGATAGAAATTGCTATCGTTAGGCATGTAACTCTGTAATTTGGGGGAGGTCCCCCTCTTCACAAAAAAAATCGATGTTTTGTTCGAGTCTTGACCAGATGCCTCAAAACATCTTCTTTGCTTTCTCATACCCTCATCTCATATCTTCTCTGTCGCTAGTCGCTTGCCGCATGGCGTTTGGAAGAATGCTAAGCACCTCCATCACTGTCGCTCGTTATTAATGACGCTGCTCACGAGTCACGCTGCTCGTTATTAGTGATGTCTCTCAGCTCCAAGTTGAACCTCTTTAATAACAACCTTCAGGTTTGTGTGTGTCTCTCTCTATATATATACATGTTCTCTACCGTTCAATCCAATGCTTTTTCTCAACTCTTGTCTTGAATCCATCCTTGGTTTCGATCGATTGTTTGTTGCTGCTGCAAAATCCAAACTTATTTCTCACACATACACACACACACTTGAGTATTGTTGAAAGTCTTAGAAAAGGCCTAAGAGCAAGTTTTAATTAAAAAAGATCAGATGGGTTTTGGTCTAGCTTTGTTAACTTGTATGGTGCCAAGTTTAAGATTCATAAAATCGTCGGTTCACAAAATCAAATAAAGAGGAAAATCACAAGACTATACAGTTTTAATTATTGGGGTTATTTTTTTTCAAGGGAGAAAGAAGACTAGGCTCTTGATGAAATTATACCATATTGTGTATTATATGCATGAAAAATTTTCAAGAGTTTTACAAAAGTAACAACCCTCGGTTTTAATTGTATATACATATATATATCGAACAAAAAAACATGAGAACAACTCCACATACATGCATGCATCCATACATACATTCCATGCATGCATACATAAAACAACTTATCACGCTTCCTAGCATTTGAAGCATAAACTGATACCCTCGGTTTTGCAGATACATTGAAAGTAGAAGCAGAGGATGATAACATCATGTTATGAACATTGCTCATACGATATGAAATGAACATATAAGAGTAATTAATCTCCATACGGATGAGATATGCATGTGTGTGTGTGTAAAGTTGAAGTTAAAAGGCAAGGTTTGCATGATAATTTCTTTGTGTTTTAAAGATAAGTAATGTTTATTGAACAAACCTCTAGTGTTATAATGAATTGTATCATTGTAATTTGTATGTTATTTTTAGTTTTTATTACTTGTTAATGTTGGATAATGGACATCATGAATTTATGCTTAGAGTTT
The DNA here is from genome assembly GCA_025593235.1 of Vachellia pachyceras. Classification (NCBI taxonomy): domain Eukaryota; kingdom Viridiplantae; phylum Streptophyta; class Magnoliopsida; order Fabales; family Fabaceae; genus Vachellia; species Vachellia pachyceras. The sequence goes on from JANTPZ010129673.1 coordinate 6,283, forward strand.
AATGCTTTCAGATGAATTTTGTGATTTGAGTTTTTTGTGATACTTGCATCCCCCATCTAGGTGGAAACCTAATTACTTATAAAAGAGGAAAAATAAAATAGACAAAAAAGTAGGAAAAAAATTAAAAAACATAAGGAGGGGTGGTCCTACTAGTTCAGGTGGTCCCATGTCTAGTCCATCCCAACCTTAGGCTGAGTTGGATTGGACTAGACCCCGAAATGTTTTATTCAGCCTGTTTTTTGTACCAGACCACACCTCATCTTAGGATAAATTGGATCAGACCTCGGACTGCTTTATTTAGCATGAGTTCTATACTAGACTATACCTTGGGTTGGGTTAGACTGAACTAGGCCTCGAGCAGCCTTGTTCAGCCTTAGTTCTATACTAGACCGTACCTTGGGTTGGGCTTCAATCCGATCCGATCCATGCACACCCATATAAATTTGACAAGCTTAAAATGTGTGTGTGTTTGGGAAATCTATTGAGAGAAAGAAGTTACGGCTTCCGAGATGATTTTATAGATTTTTATGCGATTTTACGGATTTTGAGATGGTTTTTACAAATTTCAAAATAGTTTTTATGGATTTCAAGATGGTTTTATCTTGACTTGCGTACACCGTTGAGAATAAGTTATTCCCAAAATGCACAATATGTGTAAGAAAACCGCAATAGCATCTCATCTATGGGAGTTGGAAAAAATTGTTTTTGGAAAATTACAGTAATAAATTAATATTTCAAGTTAGATTTATCACTAAAAAAACAAAAGTTAGGTTTCTTTAAAAAAGGGCGTATCTGGTTCTACACAGACTAAAATAACCTTACTATTGTTTGTTATTCCAGAACTACCCGTCACAGAAAAACCTATATCCTCTTCTTGCTTCCTGTTGCTTCTCCCTCTGTTTGCCTCCCTGCTTCATCGAGGGCGTTGCCTCTGTGCTTGGTGACCGCCACTGTCATCTCGCACATCCAACTGCTGCCATGTACTCCACCGTATTCATACCAGGTTCCGTTATCTTATCATTCTTTGTATGTCTTTTAATTTTCCACATCTGTTTCATCGTAGAGTTTTGATAATTGTGATGAAAAATGAATGCATTCTTATTTCATTTGTAGGAACTCATCTTATACTGAGCTTCTTCCTCTTCTCTTTTTCTCCTTTTGGGTAATATGAGCTACTTTCTCTTCACTATATGAATCACAGTGATGTTTTGGAACTTGGATGAAATTTGTTCATTGTTTAAGCTGTATTAGTTACTGAATTAGTTACGTTTGTGGATGAAATGTAGGAGAAAATTTAGTTTTGCATAATCCATTTGTCATGTGTGTACTTGTTCAGAATTATATGCTATATGATAACATGGCCACACCCTGATTATAAAATACTGAACCATGTAAATATCTTTCCTATTATAAATTCTGAATCTAGGTTTTAAGTTGCCTTTCGAACCTGTGTGTCGCCAGGTTTTGTCCAACATTGCTTAAGTTGTGTTTGGAATTTCACAAATAAAATGGGACCTCAACAAGCTCTGTATAACCTTTTTTTTTTATCAAAATAATAGAAAAATAAGCAATTTAGTATTTTTGATAATCTCTTATAGGGCTGAGCAAGCAACTCAGAACTTGGTGGACTCGCCCGGGCCCAGTGTGCTTGCGGCCCGATTGGGCCATCTCGATAAGCAGCTTGAAACGGGTGGGCTTGGGGATTAAACGGGATGGGGCATGAGCACAGTCTCGGGCTGTCCGTGCCCTTACGTTTAGTATTTTTTTTTTTACAGCGTACTTTGGTCTGGGTCTGGCGGGGAGTGTGAGAGTTTTGGACTTTTGGGCTTTGGCAAGAAGAAGGCTTCCGTAGTTTACCCTAGTCCGCCACTCCGCTGAGTCCTGACTCCTGAGGACCTCCAGGCTCCAGTGCAGTACAACACAACAGAGCGGCGAGCGCTCATCTCCATTTCATCGATCATCATCTCCATTTTGTAATCGCCGGCTGCAAGTCGCATTCACATTTCACAAGTCGCGGCGTCGCGCAACGCACTCGTCTGGTCTGAGAGTCTGAGACTCTGAGTCGTCTCTTGGTACAGGCCGCATCTCTCTTCTCTCGCCACCGCCAGTGGCAGTCGCCTCCATTTTCTTCATCACTTTGCGCTGCCGTCGCTCTGCTAGTCTCGGCCTCTCGATCTGCTGGTATGATTCACTTTCACTCAGCCTTTTCGCTTCAATAATCTCGATCTGCTGGTCTTTATTTCCCCCAAGAAACACTTGCCCAAAACACTCGCTGCTCGTTGGAAATTTGGAATCATCTAATCTAACCCTTTGACTTTAAACTTTGAATAACATTATCTCGCTGATTTGCCTGGTTTGAATAACATATATCTAACCCTCTGATAGCAATCAAAGTTTGGGATGAATTCAAATCACATTTAAATTGAGATGCAATCTTTTTTCCCTGATTCAAAGTTTGGAATATTACATTCAAATCACATATTTAGGCTTAGCTGATATTTACACGAACTGTTTCTTATAGTAGAATTGCCCAAAGACTAGATAATACTTAATACCCTGTTCTCTTATCTCTACTGATTAGGGCCGGCATTGACATTGTCATAACATGATGTTGGAATTTGTGCTTAAGTAGTGGCTCTGATCATTGGGAAAGAAGGATAAAGACATGAATGGGTCCATTCAATCTGCTGTTTTTATAACTTCAGTTGTCAGCTTCAATTCTGTTTTTCAGATTTCGATCATTCACATTGCTGTCCTTAGCCTTATGTATAGAAAATATAAAGTGATTGAGCATGTCATGTCATTTCTGTACATTGCCATAAAATGCTTGTTTTTGTTGATTGTTCTGTAGAAAATGAGTCATAGTACTAGCAACACAATGACAACTGCCGCTGGCACTGGGGACAATGTGCCAATGATTGAGGAGAACAATGAAGTTAATAATACTGGGGTCAATGATACTGCAACAACCAATGAGGGAAGAGCACCACCAGCGAGGAAAAGGAGGCAAACATCTGAAGCATGGAATCATTTCGAAAGGATTCCATTATCTGAAACGAAAGGTAAACATCGTGCACGGTGCAACTATTGTGGGCAAGATTATGCAAGCCACCCATCTAATCATGGAACCAAACAATTGCTGCATCATTTTCAAAGGTGTCCAAAAAATCCTAATAGAGCAAGCAAGTGTTCTCAGTTAATTCTAGTCAAACAGTGACTCATAATTTGTACAAGGAAGAGCAGCGCAGAAAGTCTGTTGCAAAATTCATCATAAAAGACGGGATGCCCTTTTGAGTTGTAGAAGTTGTTTTAGAGAGATGATGCAAGACAAGATTTAAAGTCCCCTCACGATGGACAATTGCTAGGGATTGTTACCAATTGTATAACCTTTTTTTATCAAAATAATAGAAAAATAAGCAATTTAGTATTATGATAATCTCTTAGTAACAAGTACCCTGTATAACTGCCGTCCTTTCGAGTTATATTTTAGAAAGATGATAAAAAATTACAATGCAATATGTCAAATAAAAAGGAGTGTTTTGTTCATGATATTTTCTTGTTATTGCAGAAACCATGGCTGAGGAGGAGCCCAAGCCCTTGAACTATATTCCAGAGATTATCTTGAAGAAACGAAAAAGCAGCGAAGCATTGGCCCTGAGGAAAAGGGACCAACTTCAGCAGAAGAAGTTCCTAACAAAGAATTCCAAGGACTATATCAAAAAGCCTGAGGATTTCATCATTGAGTATCGAAACAAGGTCTCTTTCTCTCTACCCGCACACACACATACACACACGTATGCTTATATGTGTCTTTTTTTTTTGGATTATTTCCAATATGAAATTTTTTGGATGTTGTTACTTGTTTCTTTATGGTTTTTTCTGTATTTGAAGGAATCCTTGTTCCACTGTGGTGGCGTCTGGGGATTTCGATATGTTACAAATGTTCATGCTTCCTATAGGAATAAGTAGTTTTCATTTATTAATTTTCTGAAAATTTTCCTCTGGATTGGATTCATCTAGGCATTCTATATTGAATTGAAATGAATGGGAAATGTTGAACTAATGCATGCTGAACATAGTAAAAAAGTAGCCAGAATATACTGATGATTTTCCATGTGAAGAATGGCCTTAGTTTCCTTCTAGTGATATTTTCTATGATTTTTATTGTCAGTGGTGTATTGATTACATTGGAACATTGGGAAACTCCTCCCAGTCAATAGATTTAGTGCAGTATTGCATATTAATGCGTGAATAAATTCACCAATTTCATTTTATAGCTAAGTTTAATGGTTGTGATCGCCTTTACTTTTTTCATTTAGGAACTTGACCTGATTAGAATGAATCGACGGGTCAAGAGGACCAAGAAACAACCAGAGCTGTTGAGGCCAAATTCAAATTCAAAGTTATTATTAATCATTCGGATACAAGGGTATGTTTTTTATGCTCCGAGAACATGATCGTCTCTCTGTATCATCTCTCTCTTATCCTGAATAAACTGGTAACCTCTATTGTTTATTGATGATGTTGACAACATGATAACACTTCTGAAGTTATCATATGAAAAATTGTGACAATCCTGTTTTCATCCATTTCAGAAAAAATGACATGCATCCAAAAACTCGAAAGGTCTTGAACAAATTGAATTTGAGAAGAATATTCAGTGCTGTCTTTGTGAAGGCAAGTGTGGGAATTATGGCAAAGCTGCAGAAGGTTGAACCATATGTCACCTATGGGTAAGAGATGAGTTTTCTTGATTTTATTTGTTAGAAGAATCAATTTTGAACTTCCATACATGTTACATAATGTTAAGAAAGGAGAATTATGGTTTGGGATATGTTGGAAATAAATCAAATTTGAATCAGATTTACTTCCTAGGATCATGCCTAGGATTAGGACATAATAATCCTCATTTATGCTATTGATTGTATTTGCTGATATTATGCTCTTTGATTGATTCATGTTCACCTATAAATTGTACTCAGTTTTCCTCAATAATATACAACAATGTGAGCTTAGTCTCAATATGGTATCAGAGCTGGTGAGAGAGTCAGATAGTGAGAGAGACCGAGGGTCTTCCTCAGTCTGCTGTGGTGAGTGTCTGTGA
>JANTPZ010129674.1:0-17704 GCA_025593235.1 Vachellia pachyceras
ACAACCTCAGCAGTTACTCCTGGGACCTCATGATAATTTTTTGAATCTTTGAGACCTTTCATTCATTAATTCTTCTATTTGAGACGTAATTATAAATTTCCCATTTTATTTATATAGGAAAAAATTTAGGTCAATTTTTTATAGGGAGAATTACTCTAAAATTCCAAGAGTTTGTTAATAATAAGTAGAGGAGCACTATTAACAAATAAAACAGTTAGCATTAACAACCTTTTAGTAGAACCTTAGAGTAATTAATTCTTAGTGCGGGACTATAAAGTAATTCTCCCTTTTTTATATATATTATGTCAAGTTTAGGTCTTCAATCATATCTATGCATCTTATTTTTAAAATAATATCATTTAATTATAAATTAAAATAAAGAAAATAAGAAACATGACCATGTGTAACTTGTAACTTGACATAATAGATATAAATAATTTGATATAAGTATGATTTTTTTGTGTGTGGTAAGTATGGTCCTTTTTATTTATATTTTCTTATAATTACCCATTTCTTTTCTTGCCAGCTATAATTACGTATCCAAATTAGTACAATAACATTATTTTTTTTATCAAAACAATAACATTGTTTAACTTAATTTTTTAATACTTGGATAACATTGCTAAACTTATATAAATTTTATTAAATATATATAATAAATTATAAAAGACATTAAGTTTTATCAATACCCGTGTTAAGTTTTAAAAATATATAATTTTAAAAAAAATCAAACAAGGTGTAATCTTTTCCAATAAAAATTAAGAAAAACTTTAATAAAATTTAAGATTCTGTATTATTTTTAAAAATATAGTGTGAGAGAGAATGGAAAAAGAAAAACAGAAATTGTTTTTAGGATATTTTTGTTTTTACTTTTTTTTTAAATAATTACAACTTTTATAATTTTTCATGATAAATATTATTTATTTCATGCCCTTTCATTCTCCTTTTTTATTAATAGATTTTTTTATATTAGCTGTTTGCTCGTTTGATTGGCTCGGAAGGTTGTAACGGTGGGCCCCGCATGAACAGCTAGAACGTTGCGATCAATTTGCTGGCTCCTTCAAGTTCTGCTTCAAAAAAAACTCTCCGCGCGCGCGCGCGCAATTGATGATTTACATATATTTCAGTCACCGTTTGATTTCCGATCGATTTACGGCGTAACTATGACCTCCACATCCAGAGGTTCCGACGGTGCCTCCAATAATAATAATAATGGCTTTGTCACTGTCACCGTCGCGGCGGATCCGGGTGGTGACAATGGCTCTCCTACCTCCGCCGTCCACCGCATTGGTGTCGATGATCATGACGATGACTCGCTGGTGGATCCGGAAGATCCTTTCGATATTGCTCAAACCAAGAATGCGCCTCGTGAGGCCCTCCATCGATGGAGAGTAAGCATGCAATTAATTAAATATCTTATATATTCTTCTTTCCGATCTCCAGCAAACACATTTTAGCCTGCGTATAGATAGATCAACCTATGTGTCTTGCATGAATCCTGTTCTACTTCATATCTGGAATTCTCCATCACAATGCCACATTTGTATGCATCTGCATTGTGCTTAATCATGCAACTGCATTAATTATATATATATATATATATATATATATTACATCCGATATGATTGTTTTCACCGGTTCAGTGTGCATATATGCATATGTTTGTTCATTTTGTTTCACCGAATGAAAATTGCTATATCTGGACGTTTAGATTTTATTATTTCCTACCTTATCAGTCATGGTTTTTGGTATGTACTGTTTAGATTTTAGAGCCATGAATCATGAATGTATGCATCTTTTCTGACGTATGCATGCTTAGTTTGTTTGGAAAGAAGAAGAGAATGATTTGCAAAATGCAGAAAATCAACAACTTGCAAAGGCATTCACTTGGGGTAATCATAATAATCCATGTCAAATATAGATGGAAGGGCTGAAAAATGAAATCTAACAGTTAACTGACAGGACGAAAGGTATTATTGAATCTTTGAAAAGACAAATCTAACTTGTACATAGTATGGGTTGGCTCCAAACTTCGACAGCTCTTGTAAAACGCGGATCAACAGTAACTATTCTTCAGGTCCCGAAAAGAAAATCAATTATTCTAATTCACCAACTTACACGATTGATAAACGGTCATGTGTTATGTCATTTCAGCTAGGAATTGTGGTGCATAGTGTGACTTGCAAGGCATTTGAACTGAAGTGTCACTCATTTGCAGCAAGCAGCACTAGTGCTCAATGCCACACGGCGTTTTCGTTACACTCTGGACTTGAAAAAAGAAGAAGAGAAACAACAAAAGAAAAACTTGATTAGAGCCCACGCACAAGTCATAAGAGTAAAGTTTCTGAATCTGACAATCCTGTTCCCTCAAATTTTCAACCATCCTGTTCTTTTTCTAATTTTAATAATTAATTGTTCTATTAGGCAGCGTTGCTTTTCAAATTGGCCGGTGAACGAGAAATAGGTATATTTCTAATTTTTTAATGATTTGTTAGCTTTCTTTACCTTGAGCTTTAATAACAATAATAATAATTTCTGTTAATAAACCCACTGTAACTGTAACAAATGATTATCAAACCAGATGTTGGTGGTGTCTGTAATTTGTAGATACATAACACAAGTTGACAGAAAGTGAGTCAGAGTGGTCAATTGTTGGAAGAAATTCTAAAATAAAGAAGAATTTATCATTACAGTTCTTCAGCAACTGCAGTTAATTGATGCTCATTCTTGTCGAAGGAGCCTCAGTTTTACGATTGGATTCTCCTTCCGGTGTCACTTAATGCGTTTATTGTTAACATTCTTTTATTTTGTCTTTCTCCTTTTCTTTTAGCTTTCTTGTGGTTTTTTATTGTTGATTTTTTTGCAGATTTTTTTATAAACTAATAGCTGACTACCACAATAAGGGTTAGGAAATTATTGTATTATCGGGGTTTGGATATCATAAGTTGTAATTTGTTCGATGTTATTGAGCACATTTGCATTTTAAAACTTTCTCTGGTGAGCCACCCACCCTGCAAAACCACAGTAATAATATATTTAGAGTTCAATGTGCAGACACTTACTATAATAGATTTGCATTACGTTGTAGGAATCTTGCTTTCATTTTTGCCAAGTGTCATTATTAGAAATGAACTTGGTTGGTTTATTTTTGAAACTCGAATTCTTTGTTTTTTCTTTTTGCCAAAGAAACTCGAATTCTTCTCATATATAATAGTAAGGTTTTGCATTTTGAAGAACTTATAGTTTCTTAACGTATATTTGGAATAATGCAGTTATAACTACACCAGCGCTATCCCCAGCTCGGATCAGTGTCGGTGGTTTTGCAGTTGGACTTGAAGAACTTGTCTCAATGTTTAAGGATCATGACCTTTCTGCTTTAGAGCAATATGGAGGGGCAAGTCTTTGAGACTTTTTGGGTTTTATACACTGATGAGAAAGTGATTGTTTCGATAATGTAATCCAATTGTTATTTCCTCAGGTTAAAGATTTATCAAATTCACTAAAATCAAGTCCCGAGAAAGGGATTAATGGTAGTAATGACGATATATTAAGAAGAAGAAGCGCATTTGGAACAAATACGTATCCTCGGAAAAAGGGGAGGAGTTTCTTGGTACTATGCTGTTAACTTATAATATTCTAAAATGCAATCGATGAATTTGTTGCTAATTTGCCATGCTGATTATAACTTTGTGGTTTACTCTACAGAGGTTTCTATGGGAAGCTTGGCAAGATCTGACCCTAATCATATTAATCATAGCAGCTGCAGTGTCATTAGTACTTGGAATAAAGACAGAGGTGCTCTTAACACCCACATATGATATATTATCTCATTGTCATCAATTCCGGTTATAATTTGCGCATTGTCAATACTCAATGGTTTCTGCTTTCATGGAAGGATATGGGAGGGACTAGGTTCTGGGGACATTTGCATTTAGCCGTGTAAGGAATTTGCCTTTTGATAATCAATAAATCTAAGAATATTTCTAGATGAAATTGTTTGACCAGGTCTTCTCAGGTTTAAAACACTTTCTTTCATATGATGAGCCGTAATGCAAAGTTCAATGAGGTGATGGCATTTGGAAGAAGAGACTACGAGTGTGGCAGTCCCATCAAACCGTTTTGTCTAAGAACTTGTGGATACTATATGAGTATTAAAGATTTTGAAACATTTTAAAAAATTCTTGAATTGAACAAATCAATAAACTAGTTCTTCACAATTTGTTGTCAGATGGAACGCATTACTTAAATATATCAACTTTTCCTATCAACAACAAAAATTGTGATGCCCTTAATCTTTCTTTTAGGAAAACTAAATGTAGGCCTTATGCATTGCGTGACGTGAAGTCTGAGATGAACTACATTATCTATGACTTGTGAATAGTGCGGTTCTCTATGAATCTGATATTAGATACAGATTGTTGTCCAGTATTAGTAATATATGGTATCGAATACCAATACTTAAGCATGACAAGCCGATTAATGTGAAGTGAATTCAGCAAATTTCTTCGACAAATTAGTATTCCGTTCTCGCTTCTTGGCTTCAGGAATTAGTATATTTGACTTGTTTGCTGTATTTACATTCTTCACTTTTGAGAATCCATTTTTCTCTTATTAATTTAATTGTAAGTGGTGGTTCTTTGTCCTTGTTATTTTTATCACCAGAATATATTTGGATATCCAGTTTTATTAAAATAGTAGTTATTCATCAAGGCTTATCAATTCTCTCATTTGTATTTGGTAGGGTCTGAAAGAAGGGTGGTATGATGGAGGAAGCATTGCTTTTGCAGTTTTTCTTGTCATTGTAGTTACAGGTATTGATGTTAATCTTTCTTTCAGTTTTAATCTCATCTTAGCTTTTATTGTTGTGCATAGGATTACCATACAGAGTCAGACGAGAAAGGAAATAATTTTTTGTCATTTGTTTTGATTTTTATATATTTTTTCTGACCTGTTTTTCAGTAACCCTGAAATGGATCATATTTTTTATTTCCTGTACTAAATTTATTTTACCCCTTTTGCCTTTTCATCTACCAGCTGTCAGTGATTATCGGCAATCTCTGCAGTTTCAGAATTTGAATGCAGAAAAACAAAATATACAACTAGAGGTGCGTGACTATATATTATTTGATCACAACTCATAAATGGGGAGCTAAACAGATCAAATCCTCTTGAACTCATGCAGGTCATTAGAGGTGGTAGAACTGTAAAGATTTCAATTTTTGATGTTGTTGTTGGTGATGTTGTGCCTCTTAAAATAGGAGATCAGGTGGATTTGAATAAACTCTCAGTTTATTTTACTGGAGCAGTGGAGCTTGAGTTATTATCTTTTCTTATTCGCTACTCCTTGTTGTGTACTCAGGTTCCTGCTGATGGAGTTTTAATCACCGGCCACTCACTTGCGATTGATGAATCCAGCATGACCGGTGAAAGCAAAATTGTATGTTGTTCATGCCTTCTATTTACGCATTTACTGATTTTTGTATCTCTTGATTCTCAAGTAGTGAGTGCTCCGCAGGTTCACAAACACCATAGAGAACCATTTTTGATGTCTGGCTGCAAAGTAGCAGATGGAGTTGGTGCTATGCTGGTAATTACATGCAGAAGAGCAATATCTAATGTCGATAGTCTGATAATGTGCTGTTGTACTATTGTATATGTGGAATGTAATCGGACTTTTGGGCCAACCAATATAATTATCTATTTCTTTGAGGACATGCTGGTATGTTTGATTATGAAAATATTTCACTGACACTCGATCAAATTTAAATAGTTTGAATTGTAAGGTTTTTTGGGGGCAAAGTGGCAAACACTTTGGGTCTATTTTTCTATTTGGAATTTCTTATTTCTTCTTTTATCAGTTATTTTGATAGTTTGATTGTGCCTTTATATTGCGATGCATTTGATTCTTTTTACAATTATTTGTTGACAACTTCGTTGTGATTCTGACGAGTATTTCACTCTTCATGCAAATGCATATACTATACTCTTCCTCTTCTTTAGTTGCAGTGGACTTCAATAATTTTCATCACGTCGCCTTCATGAATAATGTGCTGTACTGTTATCTGTAGGTAACTGGTGTTGGTATCAATACTGAGTGGGGACTTTTGATGGCAAGTATCTCAGAGGATACTGGCGAAGAAACTCCTTTACAGGTTTCCTGCCTCATTTAAACATACGTTGCTTATGCCTTCTAATAAATTTAAGTTGAAGGAAATATAGTTACAAACTTACAATTATACCATTCAACTATCTTATTCCTTTTGTCATTCCATTCCATCCTTAAAAGAACTTTCAAATAATAGTCGAGCATAATCATTTCATTCCTTGTGACATGTCAAAACATCATCACTCTTTTTTCTTTTCATTTTTTATTTTCTTAATTTTTTACGTGATAGGTGCGTTTGAATGGAGTAGCAACTTTTATCGGTATAGTCGGGCTTTCAGTAGCTGTTCTTGTGTTAGCGGTTCTCTTGGGAAGGTAAACCAAGTTGTTCTTTCGTAGGTTGTTACTGCTCTGCATCTCTGACTGGCTATGTTATGACTTTGGAATTGTAGATACTTTTCTGGGAGCACAAAGGATCTGGAAGGAAATGCTCAGTTTGTCCGTGGAAAGACTAGTGTTAGTAGTGCAGTAGATGGGGTCATCAAAATCTTTACCATAGCTGTATGTGTGAGTTCTGAATCATGTTTACAACATCTACTCCCTTTCTTTTCTATGTTTTTAATGGAGTTTTTTCACTAAGCATAGTGCCATACAGGTCACAATTGTGGTTGTTGCAGTTCCTGAAGGTCTTCCCTTGGCTGTTACCTTAACGTATGTATCAGTTGTTGGTATCTAATTCTGCAACAGAAGTTGTAGCCAATACTAGGCCTCTCATATCATTGATTTCTTCGAATTTTTATGTTATTTTCTTCCCTTTACTCTCATGACAGCCTTGCTTACTCAATGCGAAAGATGATGGCAGACAAAGCCTTGGTATCTCTATGCTTCTGTGAAATGGTTTGGCAATCACTTTCTTCAGTAGGTTTAAACATGCTTTCTAACAAGCACAAATCTGTAGGTGCGGAGGCTCTCAGCCTGTGAAACTATGGGTTCTGCTACAACAATTTGCAGTGATAAAACGGGAACATTGACATTGAATCAGGTGGGCTTCACATTATGAGGCTTGAATAGTCTAGAGAGAAATGACCATGTTTTGCATTATAAAGATAAATAATAGCTTTAAGAGTTTATGTAAATTATTCAACCAACATTCTTATTGGTCAGGATAATTACATGTTCATAACACATCTATTGATCCTCCATTGCTCTCAGTTTAGTTGTGCCACTCCAAGAGTTATTGTTAAATAATTATGTCAATGGTTTCTGACATTTAAACAGGATAGCTTTCTAAAGATAAATATCATACCAAATTATTACCATATTTTGGAATGATGAATCTAAGTGGATTCATTTCCATCTTTCTGAAGTTCAAAAAGAAAATTCTCTCAATCCTAAATCTGGAGAAACAGAGAGAAGTAACTCGTAGAGTAGATCGGAAGTTCCATAAACTTGTTCAGATTTTTTAATAGACCCACTGATGCACATTCAACGTGTACATATATCCTATAGTATATTCTAAGTTTTGCAATTTGTACAAAGGCCATTAGTTGATTTTGATTACGCTAAATTCAGCCATCTGAATTTTGTAGATTTTTGTTCAAAATCGTTGAATCATTAAGATTTGATTGTATATTATTTTTCTGGCGTCATAGATGACTGTTGTTGAGGCATATGTTGGGAAGACGAATATAGACGTGCCAGATGACCTGCCAAATTTGAACCCAGAAGTCATATCTCTTTTAAATGAGGGAATTGCACAGAATACTAGTGGACATGTTTTTGAGCCCAAGGTACGGCTTTTTACTTCGTTTTTACGGCTGTATCCACTATCTAGGATTCTTTCTCGTGATTTTAATTGGAGTTATCTTTAGACTTAGACAGGAGTACTATCTTGCAATTCTTATACAGGTTACAAACATTGACACATATAGTGACATGTTACAATTTTATGTGTGTTCTTGAAAAGAAACTATGAATCACTGAATTAAAATCCAATCGGCATCACATTCTGTGACTTGCTTTAATAGGGTGGTGGAGAAGTAGAAATTTCGGGATCTCCTACAGAAAAGGCAATCCTTTCTTGGGCTGTGAAGAAGGTACCCTTGCTAACGTGCATGCACATATCCAGATCTCTCCCTCCCTCCCTCCCTCCCTCTCTCTCTCTCACACACACACACAACACACACACGCATTTTTAATTGATTTGAAACTGAAATTATTTTATTGAATCCACGCGACAGTTGGGAATGAAATTCGATCTTAACAAATCAAACTCAACAATTCTACATGTCTTCCCCTTCAACTCTGAGAAAAAGCGAGGCGGTGTTGCACTGAAGCTGGTAATTATTTGACTCGCATTACTTCGTTTATTATTTTACAAGTCATCATCAGATGTGTTATTTGAGGTTTGTTACCTCTTTTTAGTTTTTATTCCCTCCACCCCTTCCCCCGGTTTTTTCCATTTCTTTCACTTGTGAACTTAATCTATTGACGTTTCGCATTTAATTTTTTCTTTCTCTTGTTTTTTTTGGGTGCTACAGTTTATTGATTAACGGTGTATAAACATAATGCATAGATTATATAAGCCTCTTGTTGATTCATTGATTTTATTTGTCCATTTGTTATTTTCCATTATAATTAGATAGTGATTATAATTTTCATGGCAGGCGGACTCTAGTGTACACATCCATTGGAAAGGAGCTGCGGAGATAGTTCTAGGGTCATGTACCCAATATCTTGATTCAGATGGTCACTTGCAATCTATTGATGGAGAGGTTAGAAGCTACCTAGTGAAGAAGTACTAAAAAGTTTTCCTAAATGTTTGAAGTTTGTTATGATGATACAACTATTATGTTGGTAACAACCCGCCCAACAAAATATGGAACGAGGCTACTGCTAATTTAGTTTGTGCATACCAATGTGGTTATAATGTTTCAATCAAGTCCGACGTCAACCTCATAAAAGTGATACAGGAGATTTCGTGCCTAACTTATTATACTTGAACGCGAATTCATTGATTCATTATATACTATTAAACAGTTTAGAAAATATGGAAATTTCTGCTAGATTTGATTTGTGTATTATTATTTGATGAGTGCATATGCCTAGCACATTATTTAAAGCACGTTGTTTCATGTAACCCAGTTTCAGAAGAGACTAATGGGAATATTCTATAACTCTTTTACAGGACTTTTTCAAGGAGGTTATTGATGACATGGCAGCTCGCAGCTTGCGGTGTGTTGCCATTGCTTATAGATCATATGAATCAGACAAAGTTCCCTCTAATGAGAACGATTTGGCCCAGTGGTCCTTGCCCGAGCATGAACTTGTTTTGCTTGCTATTGTCGGTATCAAGGTAAAATTCCAGTGTACTTTCCTTTTATTTGCGGAGAAGTCATTGTCTTTTACGTTCCCAGGATAGCCCTTTGTTGCAGTTACGCTTAGTAAGCCCGCACCCCTATCAATAGGACAAAGTTTTATAATCAAATTGTGAATACTTCATGTCTTGTTTGTCATTGTCTTGTATGTTCCCAGGATAGCCATTGTGTTATGTTGCTGAAAATATAATGAAACTAAAATTTTGTTTCCTTATGCCTTCAATTTCCAATGTAATCCTCATCTAAGCTAGCATAAGTCTTTTGTACAGGATCCCTGTCGCCCTGGAGTCGAAGATGCTGTCAAAGTATGCACTCAAGCTGGGGTTAAGGTAATTTTATTATATTTTTGTTTAATATTTAATGGGTTTTGTTTTACATTGATGGTTAAATCTTGACACCTTCACGTTTAGGTCACCGTTAATGTGAAGCCGGTTAATTGCAGTATTAGATAGTGGCCTTTGATATCAATATCAATATATGTTTATAAATTATAAAGTTAATAGGAGTTGCAATGTTCAATGCCATGAACAATGGGGCTGAACCTCTGTACAGCTAAACGGGACCCCTCCTAGTTGTGGCATGAATGTCAATTCAAATCATCAAGAGAACTGAACACAACACATTGTTTACTCATAGGTACGCATGGTTACTGGAGACAATATTCATACCGCAAAGGCAATAGCTTTGGAGTGTGGTATCCTTTCTTCAAATGAAGATCTTGCTGAGCCAAATGTAATAATTGAAGGAAAGACATTCCGTTCATTACCTGAAAATGAAAGGGAACGTGTTGCTAAACGAATAACAGTAAGGCTCTCCTACTACGTTTTTTATCTTTTGGTGTATACTCTAGGTGCAAATATTCCTGCTATAAACCTCCTGCAACATAAACTACTAGATTGAAAATTCTCTTGTTGATTGTGAATTAGCTAATATGTGTAGGTTATGGGGAGATCTTCTCCAAATGACAAGCTTTTGCTTGTACAAGCACTGCGTAAGGGAGGTGATGTTGTTGCTGTCACAGGAGATGGTACTAACGACGCACCTGCACTTCATGAGGTCTGTCATTTTCATTCCATGTAAAGTCTTGTTAATAGGAGCATGCTCATGGTGCATTTGCAAACCGTGGTGCAAAAAAGCTTGCAAATTTAAATGTGAATCTATGGTTATAATCATTGAAAACATTTTTTATGCTCCAGAACATTGTGCTTTAGAATTATTCTTTGTGTAGATTAACTGATACAGAACCAGAAGTAAAGAAATATAAATAATTAGGAGAAAAGGAGGAAGGATAAGAAAAAGGTTGGGCGGGCAATTAACTTTAATTAATGAAGATGCTTTACGTAGAGGTCAAGGAACAAAAACAAGCCAAAAAAAAAAGTAAATGCAGTTGAATAATTATTAAAATATTGAAATAAAATAAAATGAATTAAAGTTTCATCCGATAAATTTTTATTTCCTTTATTCCAAAAAAGAAGTTTAATTTTCTACGCCTAGAAGAAGCCTTTTACGATTCCCATCACCAACACTTTCATTTCTATTCTAAACCTGATGCTGTGCCTTTACATAGTGCTTCATGCTCTCCCCTCCCTCGAAATGGTTGGAAGATGAGGTCATGGGCCAAAAGTAAATGATCTCGATGTGTTTGTCTTTGACCTTCCAATTGAAATATATATATATATATATATATAGAGAGAGAGGAAATCAACCAGTTTCTTGATCTTTACTTTTGGAAGTACAATTCATGACTAGGATTTTTCTTTTCACTGATTGTTAGCCATATGATAGTAAAATTTATCAAACTAGTCAAACCGCATAATAGTGAAGTTGATGCATCTCAAGCTTTCAGCTTCAGTAATTAACGGGGAGGGGTGTCCTTGGTATTATCAACTTTTTCCTTGCTTTTTTTGTTACTTCATCTGTTTGATTTAGGTGGTATATAATCAGTGCACTATTATAATAATTTATATATGATTATGTATGTCATGTTGTACTATTTTGTATTGTAGGCAGATATTGGTCTTTCAATGGGTATTCAAGGCACTGAAGTTGCAAAAGAAAGCTCTGATATCATAATTCTGGATGATAACTTTGCATCAGTTGTGAAGGTTAGAAAGTAATTTAATCACATGAGCATATTATGTGGTATTCTTTTGTGCTTCTTGTTCTTTTTTCCCCAGTGGCTACCTGGTGAGATACCTCACGCTTGAGTAAAAATATCATTTTCTTTTTTTTGCCGTGTTTCTCCGGCTTGTGCATGAAATCAATTGACACCTGCGCTTAAAATAATTGACTAAACTCCTAGTCAAGAGACAACTCACCAGGTGCAGTGGAAGTAATTTTGTGGAAAAACTGAACTGCACAATTGAATTATTTTATTGATTCGAGAGTGATGAATATAGACAGCTACGAGAGGATAAAAAATCATAACGGTAAGATTACAGCAAATAGAATCAAAAATAATCCCACGATTTTCTCCCTCGGATTTCGCCTATGATTATGCTATTATTATCTCTAATTATGTATTTACTACACTCCCCCTCAAGTTGGATCATAGATGTTAGTCATGTCCAACTTGCTGACAAATCTTTCATAGAGCTCTTTCGACAATCCCTTGGTGAGTATATCTGCGAGCTGCAACTTTGTAGGGACATAGGATAGACAAATGATCCCTTCTTCAACCTTTTCCTTGATGAAGTGTCGATCAATATCAACATGTTTGGTCCTACTATGTTGTATAGGATTCAAAGCCATACTCAGCGCTGCTTTATTATCACAATAAAGTTTTAATGGAGAGTCAACTCTTATCTGTGCTTCTTCAGTTACCCTCTTCAGCCACAATTCCTCAATGATACCTTGAGCTAGTGCTCTTAGCTTAGATTCAGCACTGCTTCTAGCCACAACTCTTTGTTTTTGACTTCTCCAAGTAACTAAGTTTCCCCACACAAAGGTGCAATAATCTGAGGTGGATCTACTATCCTGTCGATCACCTACCCAATCAGCATATGTATAAATTTCTATAGTCTTGAGGTTATTCTTTTTGAAGAAGAGACCTCGACTAGGTGTACCTTTTAAGTATCATAAGATCTTGTAGGCTGCATCCATATGTTTCTTCTTTGGATTATGCATGTGTTGACTTGCCACACTAATCAGCATCCGTATAAATTTCTATAGTCTTGAGGTTATTCTTTTTGAAGAAGAGACCTCGACTAGGTGTACCTTTTAAGTATCGTAAGATCTTGTAGGCTGCATCCATATGTTTCTTCTTTGGATTATGCATGTGTTGACTTGCCACACTAACAGCGAAGGCAATATCTGGACGAGTATGGGATAAGTAGATAAGTTTCCCAACTAGCCTCTGATATCTTCCTTTGTCCGCTGGTACTTCATCACTTTCTTCTTTCTTCCTCTTGTTCACCTCTTTTTCTGTCTTCACAGGCTTCTTGCCCTTCTTGATCTCTTTCCTTCTAGTACTCATAGGTACTCTGCAAGGCCTAAACCCCAACATGCCTGTTTCCTTGAGTAGGTCAAGAATATACTTGCGCTGTGAGATATAAATCCCACGCTTTGATCTAGCCACCTCCATTCCTAGGAAATATTTCAACTTTCCTAGGTCCTTGACTTCAAACTCTTTATTCAAGGCTTCCTTAATACGTTCCATTTCATTCATATTGTTTCTAGTCAAAATAATGTCATCTACATACTCAATGAGGATGGTTATCAAGGCTTTGTTCTTTAAAATGAACATGGTATGGTCTGATAGGCTTTGTGTGTAGCCTTCTGATTTGAGAACAGTAGAGAATCTATCGAACCAAGCTCAGGGTGACTGCTTCAAACCATAAATTGATTTCTTCAGTCTACATACCTGATGACCTCTATTCTTCTCAAAATCCGGTGGGAGCGTCATATACACTTCTTCCTTCAAATCTCCATTCAGAAAAGCATTCTTAATATCAAGTTGTTGGAGTGTCCAATCAAGGTTGGCTGCAATCGATAGTAGAACTCTGATGGTGTTTAGTTTTACTACTGGAGCAAAGGTCTCATTGTAGTCGAGACCATATGTCTGTGTGAACCCCTTAACAACAAGTCTAGCTTTGTATTTGTTCAGACTCCCATCTGCATTGTACTTAGGAGTAAAAACCCACCTGCAGCCTACAGGTTTCTTACCTTTTGGAAGTTCCATTACATCCCATGTCTCATTTTTTTCTAGGGCTCTCATTTCCTTCAGTACATCATTCTTCTACTCAGGGGTCTCAAGTGCCTCATAAATGTTGTTAGGTACCTTGATCTTATCAAGCTCGGTAACAAAGTTAAGATAGTTGTGAGTAAGATTGGCATATGAAACATACTTCTGAATGGGATGTTGTGTGCAGGAACGTGTTCCCTTCTGTACAGCAATGGGCAAGTTTGGTATCTCAGAAGGTTCACTTTCAGTGTTTATTGTAGGATCCATCACCGGTTCAGACATTGGCACTTCTTCAGGGACTTTGGACGTGTGTACCTGTTTAGTCCTCCGTGAGTAAACCTTGTCCACTCCCTTCTTAGCCTCTACTCCCCCTGTATTCGGCAACGGATCATTCGGGATTGGATTTGGTGATAATGATGGCGGTATAGATTCAAAAATACGTTCCGCAGGCTGAAATTCACTCCAAGTCTCCCCTTGAATTGAAGATGGAGAGAAGAAAGGTTCGGATTCCTGGAAAGTAACATCACGGCTAATAAAGAGGTGTTTGGTGGTGGGGTTGTAACATTTATAGCCCTTCTGAGACTGTGAGTATCCTAAGAAGAGACATTTAATGGCACAAGGGTCAAATTTGCTGGCGGGGTGATGAAGATGGACATAAACCGAGCAACCAAACACTCGAAGAGGAAGGGTATAATCAAGATGGATAGTGGAATGGGTTTCCCGAAGTTTGTCAAAAGGGGAGACAAATGAAAGAATGCGATTAGGGAGGAGATTGGTGAGATGAGTGGCAGTGAGAATCGCATCCCCCCAGAAATATTTGGGGACATTACATGTGTACAGAAGGGCCCGGGCTACCTCAAGGAGATGTCGGTTTTTACGTTCAGCAACTCCATTTTGCTGGGGACTATGAGGACAATTGCTTTTATGCACTATGCCATGGGATGTTAAAAAAGACTCAAGTGGGCGATTAAAGTATTCAGTCCCATTATCAGTGTAAAGCACTTGAATAGTGGTGTCAAACTGAGTTTTGACGTAATTAAAGAACTCCACAAAGATACGAGTGACATTGGATTTGTCGTTTAAGAGATAGACCGTCATGCCCGTGTGATCATCGATAAATGTGACAAAATACTTAGCACGGGTGCGATTAGGAATGCGAGAGGGACCCCAGACATCACTATGAATAATGGAGAAAGGAGGAGAGGATTTATACACAGAAGGAGAAAAAACAGTACGATGATGTTTGGCCATTTCACAAACATGACAATGAAATTCGTGGTTTATTCGAAATAGAAGGAAATAACTTTTGCAAATACGAAAAACTAGGATGACCCAACCGTTTATGCCAAAGAACAAAAGCATCATCAGTTGAAGTGGAGGCGGACAGACTGAAATGAGGGCACAAGGCATTCACGGTAGGACCATCGAGGTAGTAGATCGTCAGCAGTGCCAATAGTCCTCATCGATGAAAGATCCTGAAAGACACAATGAGTAGGGAAAAAGTGAGCAGAGCAGTGGGTATGTTTAGTCAGCTTACTAATGGAGAGAAGATTACAAGCCAAATGAGGCACATGTAAAATAGAGTCAAGATGAATCTTATCAGATAGCTGAACCGTGCCGGTTCCAGCAATGGAGGCAGAAGAACCAGTAGCAGTTTTAATTGTTTTATTTCTTGCTAAGGGATGATAGGAGACAAACATACTAGCCTCGGACGTCATGTGATCAGACGCACCACTGTCCACGATCCATTTGGAGGGTAGGAATGAGGTATGAATTGCAACGGAAGTACCTTTTGGAGCAACCGTAGTAGCGGGAGTGGAAGGTGTTGTTTGTTAAGACTGGAGACCTTTCAAGAGGTCAATTAATTGGTTAATTTGGTCCATACTGACCAACGGAGAAGGAGACGGAACAGAAGCACTGTTGTCTTGGGTGACTTGGTGGGCCCGAGGCTTCCCTCTGCGAGACTTCCAATCGATTGGTTTGCCATGGAGGTCCCAGCCCCGATCACGGCTATGACCTTCTTTCTTGCAGTGATCATAGATGAGTTTAGGCTTGACAGTAGTGTTTTTACTAACCAAAGCGGTAGAGTTCAAAGTGGGTCCCAGTGGGTCAGAAAGCATAACGTGACGCCGAGACTCTTCCTGACGAACTTCAGCATGTACCTCACGAGGAGAGGGAAGACTGGACAGGCTGAGAATACGTGCTCGTACAGCGTCAAAGTCAGCGTTTAAACCTGTAAGAAAAAGGAAAATACGATATGTTTCAATATTCTTTCTGTTGCGTGTGGCATCAGTAGCAGACATCCACACCTCATCGGTCAACAAATCGATTTCTTGCCATAGAGCGACTAGTTCCAGCCAGTATTCGGTGATGCTGCGACGACCTTGAGAGGACTTCCAGTAGTGACGGCGAAGATCATAGAGTTACGAGAGGTCCTTGTGATCAACGTATGAGTCTCGGACAACATCCCAGATCTCTTTAGCTGTCGCCAGATACATGAAACTCCATTTCAACTGGGGAGTCATCGCATTGATTAACCAAGAGAAAACCAGAGCATTGTCGACACGCCACTGCTGCATAGCTGTCGAATTCGCATCAGACGGAGCAGGGGAAGCTCCAGTGAGAAAACCCAGTTCGCCACGACCACCAACGGCGAGAAGGACGGCCTGGGCCTAGTCACGATAGTTTATGAGCGAGAGCTTTTCTGAGACAATGGACACAGGGGAAGTGGAACCATAAAAAAAGGGGTTGACGTCTGGAACCTCCGGCTGGGACATTGTTGAGCGAAGAGGATCCTTCAGACGACGCCATATGCTGGTGACACACGACGAAAGCTGGCTAAGCGCGACGGAGGATGAAGGACCGCACACCGTCGGGCTCTGATGCCATGTGTAAAAACTGAACTACACAATTGAATTATTTTATTGATTCGAGAGTGATGAATATATACAGCTACGAGAGGATAAAAAATCATAACGGTAAGATTACAGCAAATAGAATCAGAAATAATCCCACCATTTTCTCCCTCGGTTTTCGCCTATGATTATGCTATTATTATCTCTAATTATGTATTTACTACAAATTTTGTTAAGGCTTTTTGGCTTCATTTTTCCCGAGGAAATATTATTTCACTCCAAGACACAAATCCCACTTGATTGGCCCAATCTTGAATTTTCATATGATGTCTACTATTTTGTGTAGGTTGTTCGATGGGGCCGTTCTGTATATGCAAATATTCAGAAATTTATCCAGTTCCAGCTCACGGTTAATGTTGCAGCTCTTGTTATAAATGTTGTGGCTGCAATATCTTCCGGTGATGTTCCTTTAAATGCAGTTCAGGTGCCTCTCTCTCTCTCTCTCATTTCTTTCTTCTGTTTTTAATATTTTATTTTTTCAGCTATAAAAATCTGTCAAATCACTATGTGGTATTATATGCAAAACCTGATATAATAATTAATGTACTTATATAAAATGCATCATCCTGGAAGACATTCACTCTTGTTTCAGTGATCAAGAGAAAGCCCTTCTCTCTCCTCTGATCCTACCCTTTGAAAGTCCTTTTTAGGCCATGGAATTCTGGATGTTCTTTCTATTTCTCGTCAAGACTCGGTTATGGAATGCTGTAGCTTTCAGAAACTGTGTTCTGTAATAAAACTACTGTGGAATGAAATTTACAACCTTTTTTTGGCTAAAAACAGTAAAATCTGCTGCAAATTGCTTCATGACTTATAAATAATTGGACAGAAATAAGTGTTGCATTGACATAAATTTTTCAGATGACGAGAAATTAATATACTTGATTAAAGAAAGGATAATGTTAGCTTTTAAAGTGAAGCATCTCCTCATGTATACTTCTCAAAAGTATCTTCATGCTCTACTTGGATGGCAAGAAAAGTTGAGAGGAAAGAAAATAGAAGAGAAAATGGAGAGAAGAGAAAACTGAAGAGAAAATATTATCACTTATCATGTTTGGATGAACTAGAAAACACAGAGGGAAAAGAAAATGAGTAAATAGTTGAATGACTAAAATATCCTTAGATA